>JZKD02S1988112.1:45315-61647 GCA_000966675.3 Picea glauca
TTAGATGTATCAATATTCTTGCCTTTGAATATACCTTTGGTGTTTGGATTCCTCTGAGAGCCTTTGTAGAAAGTGCCTTTCTTCTTTCCCTTGAATATTGATGCTAAAGCTGAGTGTTCTTCTTTCGTTGGCTCACTCCTAGTAGTTGTGCGACTCTCCTTCTGGAGACAATCATGCCATAACCTCTCAAACGTGGGCTGAATCTCTCTCCCACTTACACTGGATAAGAAGGTCTCCCATGAAGAAGGAAGACTGTTAAAAATGGCTTGCACTAAATTATCATCGTCCACTGTCACCCCTGTGACCAAACGTTGATCTCTAATCTGGGCTATCCTAGAACAAAAATATGCCACTGATTCACCTTTCTCCATATTCAAATACTTAAGCTTGTGCTTAAGTGTCCTCTTCTAACTTGGAGCCTGTTTCTCATATAGGTTCACCAAGGTATCCATACAGTCCTTGACAGTCATTAATGAAGTCATTGCAAGCATTATACTTTATTTGACTGAGTCAAAGATGATTTTCTTAGCCTTTGCTTGACTCTTCCTAAAGGCTGCTCTTCTTGCATTATTTGTGTGTTCGTCCACCACTGTGGTCACATACTGCTCAAGACCATGCTCCTGCAAGATATTTGTTATCAGAAGCTTCCACACATTGAAGTTGGTAGCTCCTTCAAGCCTATCCTCGGCCCTGACTTAAATGGATGATGCCATAGACCTCACACTGGAAACTTAATCAAGCTAGCTTGGATATGTGTGTACCTGTTTCTGCACTTCAACACGTTTAACACACCGTAAGCTTTGATAGCATGTTAAATTATTAACTTGATTTCTTATGTGGATTAATTGTTTTATTTTCTTCAAAACTTCGAATCCAGCTTAATACACTTCAACAATACCAAATCATAACAGAATAGCATTAACTATGTAGATAAGTAAGCATGGACATAAACAACACATATACCCTGGGGAAAACCTATACAGGGAGAAAAACCCTAGCAAACGATATTCCTTTATTGCATTAATAATGTAAGATCACTTACAAATATCCACCATGAATGTTCTGCTCTTAAAGAGCTTGCCAAGATGAATTTGACCTGACAAAGACCTAAGAGACCTTGCTGAAATACACCTATGATATGCTTCCTCTATTGTTGATATACACCACTGATATGTTGTTGATATATGCCTCTGATATGCAACCTCTATTATTGATATACAACATTGATATGTTTCTTTGGTATGCTACCTATTTATCACTGATATGCTCCTCTATTGCTTCTCCCTTAACCTGCATATCAAAACTGTTTTGAAGAGAGGGTTCGACCTCTGCTTATATAGGCTGAAGAGGAGAAGTGGAGAGACTCGAAATAGTAACCCATTTGCATGCTTTAATCATAACTCAGCTTCATACTTTAGTTCGAACTTAGAACTAGACTTGAGACTGGTATACTTTAGTTTGAAAATAGAACTAGACTTGAGACTGGTATACTTTAGTTCGAAAATAGAACTAGACTTGAGATTTCAGTTACAACTCATCGTTACACTTTAGTTCAAAAATAGAACTAGACTTGAGACTTCAGTTACAACCCAACATTACACTTTAGTTTGAAAATAGAACTAGACTTGAGACTTCAGTTACAACTCAACATTACACTTTAGTTCAAAAATAGAACTAGACTTGAGACTTCAGTTACAAGTCAACATTACACTTTAGTTCGAAAATAGAACTAGACTTAAGACTTCAGTTATAGGTCAACATTACACTTTAGTTCAAAAATAGAACTAGACTTGATGCTTCAGTTGCAACTCAACATTACACTTTAGTTTGAAATTAGAACTAGACTTTAAGACTTTAGTTACAACTCGACTCTTTACAAGGAAATTCAAAATTTTCTTCATAGTGGATAATGTTACATGTGCCAATGCACTAGATCAATACATTTATATCATTTGCAATATTAGGAATATCGTTTGTTTCTAGCTCATAGGAATTTTATATTCATCCTAACTTTTTCTAGATGCCTTGACTTTTACTCATGGCTCACAAGGTTTGATTAGGCTCACAGAGGTTGTATGTTCCCCCTGACTTTTGCACTAGTTTGTCTATGCTCACAGAGGTTGTATGTTCCCCCTAACTTTTGCAATAGACTGTCTATGCTCACAGAGGTTGTACATTCCCCCTGACTTTTGCATTAGACTCACATAACATCTTATTCGTCCTGAATTTTGGTTTGACTCACAGAGGTTGTACATTCCCCTTGGCTTTTGTCAATACCTCACAAGACTGGTTGTTTCTCCAAATCTCCTTGACTAGCATCAAGGTGGCCCATATGGCCTCTCATTGGAGAATGATTGTCTATGCTACCAAATTTAACACCTTTTTTGTAACCGACACCATTAGTGAAGAGAAAGAACTATGGATAGGTTGAATGATGATGACCTCTAACATTTCTTGGATTATACACTCAATCCCACTCTTCTATGCATATGGATACATATCGGGCCTAATCTGAGGTGGTACACTTCCTGGTTGCAAATGAATAACATAGTCATGATGTTGAGCCGGTGGAAGACCCTTAGGAATTTATCCAAATACATGGGAATGATTGTTGATAACTATTTGGAGATCTAATGGAGCAGAGGATATAGATGTTTGAACATCTAGTGAGCACAATTGTGCAATTACATCATGGTGTTCCTTTTTGAGTAACTTTGACATTCTATTAGAGCCTATCACCTTAGAGGGTTTCCCTTGGATACCTCTAAGCTCAATTTTCTTTCCATCTGAGGAAAATCTCATGAAAAGATCTTAAAAATTAAAGGTCACTTTGCCCAATTATTGTAACCTTTGAACCCCTAATGCAACATCAACACCACCCATTTGGATGAAAATCATTGGACAATCTAAAAAATACTCCCCATATCTAGCTTAATACTATGGAACTTCCCCAAACAATTTATGGTATCACCATATGCAATCATTAATTGAAACGCTGGTGCTGGATATACAAAGCAATTGAGATATTTTGTTAATTTGTAATTGATGAAGTTATGTGTACTACCAAAATCAATCAACACTCTTACCTTTTTCTTTTTGATGTATCCTTTTATCTTGAGGGTTTGTGGAGTACTAATGCCGACCAATGCATGACAAAATATCATTGGAGTAGTATCTTCTAGATCTATATCTTGTGATGGTTCCAATTCTTGATCTTCTTCCTTTTCACAGTCTATGTAGAATAGTTTATTCTCATTGCATTTATGCCCCTTACTGTGTTTGTTGTCATAATTGAAACATAGTCCTTTTGCTCTTCTTTCATCCATTTGTTGAGGTGTCAACCTTGTTGGTTAATTGAGGTTAGGATAGGAAACATGATTCTCTCAATAGTTATTAGGGGCCACCCTTCTAGTAGCCATGTTTTTGTTTTCCACTTTCCTTGACATATTGATATTAAAATTTTGGTAATGCTCATTTAAACATAGACAATGCCACATCCTTGTCACCCAACCATAGGCACTTCCACATGCCAGCCCCGAGCATAATAACCTTTTCTTAGATAGATTCTGGCAAGTCCACTAGAATCAATAGATAAACCCTAACCAAAAATACCAATACCACTGCAACAACAACACAATATCAAGAGAGCGTACCTCTACCAATAGAAGCATTCCTTTACCAAGAGAAGCTTACAAGAGAGCTACCAGAAAGAACGAGATTACACCACGACAACTGTTGCACTACCCTCTCCAGACTTGCACCTCCTTTTGTTGCAACTATTTCTCCTTAAACTTGCGCCCTATATGAGTTAGTGAGTGTTCTCAAATGAGGAGTGCCTAGCCTCTATTTATACTAGTCTGCCAAGGTGTCTTTTCATGTGGGCTGACCTCACTTTCTGGAGCCTTCTATTACTTTATTATTAATCTTCTTGGGCTGAATTCTCTTCGAGGGTATTCCACATACGTTTAATGGTTTTCTTACTTCCAGAATATTCTAATCTATGTACAAAGGTTATGCTGGAAGTTAATACCTCCCGCAAGCCGATCAAATATTCAAACAACAAAAATTCTTTCCTCATATTTTGGAGTTTGAAGTACTTAAGCAAGCCGCAATTTCATAAGGCCATCCTCGCTTGAGGGTCTTGTAAACCAACGATGTCGCAATTTCGTAAGGCCGCCCTCGCTTGAGGGTCTTGTAAACCAATGATGTTGTCAAATTCATGCTCATGTTCTTTCCATTCGATCATGATTAGCTATGAGGAAAACCTGCAAATTCATGAATTAATCATCATTAGCTAAGTTTCCAAAGAAAGAAATTGCCTAAAAAAAAATAATAAAAAAATTGCACCTAGTGCTCCTTAAAGAAGAGAACAGAGCGCTAACTCTCCCTAAACACACACACCAGGGTGTTGAAATCACGATCGACGCTCCCCACGATTACTTGAGGGAGCGTCGATCCAGTTCAATGCTCAAGGGATTCCCAAGGAGCATAAGCACCTAAATTAAGGGCTGAAATGCAATAAAAAAACATGGAAATGAATGAGAAAGAGGAGAGAACCAACCTGAACCAGACAGTTTCGAAAACGGTCACCCACATCTCTTGAAATAAACGCTCGAAAAAACACTCCAAAAGAGGAAAGTAAAATAGTAAGATGTTTGAACATCTAGTGAGCAGAATTGTGCAATTACACCATGGTGTTCCTTTTTGAGTAACTTTGACATTCTATTAGAGCCTATCACCTTAGAGGGTTTCCCTTGGATACCTCTAAGCTCAATTTTCTTTCCATCTGAGGAAAATCTCATGAAAAGATCTTAAAAATTAAATGTCACTTTGCCCAATTATTGTAACCTTTGAACCTCTACTGCAACATCAACACCACCCATTTGGATGAAAATCATTGGGCAATCTAAAAAATACTCCCCATACCGAGCTTAATACTATGGCACTTCCCCAAACAATTTATGGTATCACCATATGCAATCATTAATTGAAACTTTAGTGCTGGATATACAAAGTAGTTGAGATATTTTGTTAATTTGTAATTGGTGAAGTTATGTCTACTACCAAAATCAATCAACACTCTTACCTTTTTCTTTTTGATGTATCCTTTTATCTTGAGGGTTTGTGGAGTACTAATGCCGACCAATGCATGACAAAATATCATTGGAGCAGTATATTCTATATCTATATCTTGTGATGGTTCCAATTCTTGATCTTCTTCCTTTTCACACTCTATGTAGAATAGTTTATTCTCACCTCATTTATGCCCCTTACTGTATTTGTTGTCATAATTGAAACATAGTCTTTTTTCTCTTCTTTCATCCATTTTTTGAGGTGTCAACCTTGTTGGTTGATTGAGGTTAGGAGAGGAAACATGATTCTCTCGATAGTTATTAGGGGCCACCCTTCTAGTAGCCATGTTTTTGTTTTCCACTTTCCTTGACATATTGATGTTAAAATTTTGGTAATGCTCATTTAACCATAGACAATGTCACATCATTGTCACCCAACCATAGGCACTTCTAGATGCCATCCCCGAGCATAATAACCTTTTTCTTAGATAGATTCCGGCAAGTCCACTAGAATCAATAGATAAACCCTAACCAAAAATACCAATATTGTTGCGACAACAACACAATATCAAGAGAGCGCACCTCTACCAATAGAAGCGTACCTTTACGAAGAGAAGAGCACAAGAGAGATACCAAAAAGAACGAGATTACACCACGACAACTGTTGCACTACCCTCTCTAGACTTGCGCCTCCTTTTGTTGCAACTATTGCTCCTTAAACTTGCGCCCTAGATGAGTGAGTGAGTGTGCTCAAATGAGGAGTGCCTAGCCTCTATTTATACTAGTCTGCCAAGGTGTCTTTTCATGTGGGGCCGACCTCACTTTCTAGAGCCTTTTATTACTTTATTATTAATCTTCTTGGGTTGACTTCTCTTCAAGGGCATTCCACATATGTATAGTTTTCTTACTTCCATAATATTCTACTCTATGTACAAAGGTTATGCTGGAGGTTAATACCTCTCGCAAGTTGATCAAATATTCGAACAACAAAATCTATTTCCTCATATTTTAGAGTTTGAAGTACTTAAGAAAGCCAGAATTTCGTAAGGTCGCCCTCGCTTGAGCGTCTTGTAAACCAACGATGTTATCAAATTCATTCTCGTGTTCTTTCCATTCAATCATTATTAGATATGAGGAAAACCCGCAAATTCATGAATTAATCATCATTAGCTAAGTTTCCAAAGAAAGAAATTGCCTTGTTTTAGCCTAAAAAAAATAAAAAAATAAATTGCGCCTAGCGCTCCTTAAAGAAGAGAACAGAGTGCTAGCGCTCCCTAAACACACACACCAGGGTGTTGAAATCACGTTCGACGCTCCCCTTGATTACTTGAGGGAGCGTCGATCCAATTCAACGCTCAAGGGATTCCCAAGGAGCCTAAGAACCTAAATTAAGGGTTGAAATGCAATAAAAAAAACATGGAAACGAATGAGAAAGAGGAGAGAACCAACCTGATCCAGACAGTTTCGAAAACGGTCGCCCACATCTATTGAAATCAATGCCCGAAAAAACACTCCAAAAGAGGAAAAAAACTCAAAGAGGAATGGAGAATAGTAAAACAAAGGTAAAAATGATTTCTTGTCCTGATTTGATATTTGATATGTTCAAATTTGGTCATTGTTTCCTCCTTTTCACATTTTATAAAGTTTATTTTTGGGTTTTTTTGTCATTTTTTGAGAAGCTACTCATATCTTTTTCCCAGGACAACTTGATTGTGCACGAATTTGAGCAGAGATTCTTCGATGACCTTGCAACACCAACGAGCTTAGTCTTTGTTCTTTCTCAACACTCCCTGCATTATGTTTTGGTCCATTCCTTGTTTATGAATTCAAGTCTCACACCATGCCTCAATGTTTAAGGGAAGTTTTTGCATCAACAATCAACCATCCACAAAGTTACCAGTTTCCATACCCATGTTAGACCATGTTCATATACTGTATCTTATCATTTTTCTCATGACAATTTTTGTGTCGATTGATGAGTGATACATCAATTCCCTCCTTTGACGAGTCTTTTCCTGTCGAATTCAAAAAGTTATCCAGGAAATAGACTTAGGAACACATAAGTACCTTAGTACCTGCATGCCTCAATGGCAGGCCTCCTCGCATTTGGCAGTGGGTATTCATCAACGACCTTTGACTGACTGATTCCATGAATGTTTGACTTCAACTTATTTTTCACATTCGCTCGACTGTACTTTAAAAGTACCTTGAAAATCATTGGCATCAATGGTGATTTATATCACACTTGTTAACGGTATACCTCAATGACCGGTAATCAAGTGGTTTCTACCATGTTCGACATCAAAACATCTATTCGCATGGGTAATATTTGTACTACATCGGGATTGGGACGAATACCCTAGGTTGAGCATCCACTCTACTATTTGCTCTGTCCAGGTTGCGAAGGAAATCATTTGAACATGTTGATATATATGTTGTCACATAGATCCACATTATATTGGTTCATGGCTATGTTTTATCATCTCATAGCTCCACTATGTATTTCTTGTGGCTACTATCAGTTCATGTCATAGAGGTATGGATCCACATTGTATCTCCGGTGGCTAGACCTCTAGTCAATATCATCATGGATCCACAGTGTATTTATTAGCGGCCATACTTTGAGTCACTTATAGTTCGAGCATAGGTATGCCTACCTCGGGAATGGAACACATATTAACATTGTTTGATGGTTGTCTGCAACTTCTACCAGGTTCTCTGACTCCATACCCTTGCTTCAAAGAATCTACAAAGTGTTTTGGTCATAAGCTTTCATGTTCTAACTTCACACTTTGGGGGGCAATCTGTTACACATCAAAATTCCTCACTTCAATAATGTCACATTCTCATTATCATAAGTGTCGTAAGTGTCACACTTTTGTCGCAAGTGTTGTAAGTGCCACATTTTCTTTCTGTAATTGTCACATCACGAACGAGACCATGAAAAAACTTGACACAACCCCTAAAAAATGTTTGAAGAAGAAGCCCCATCATCTCACAGTCGAAACAAATGTTTTTCTATGAGAATTTCTCATCTTGGCAACTTTTGGGAAGATCAATGCTCCCCTGCTCATATATAGGGAGCGCTATCACTCCTTGTCCATCTCACGTGGAGCATTGTAGCACTTTGTTGCTCATTATAAGGGAGCACCAAGTTGGTTGAGCAAATCTTGGAAGAAATTCCATTTTCTTCTAAAGACAACTATAGATGGATCGAGTTAGTTTGAATCGAATCTAAATCCCGGGCTGCATCTAAGGGAGATATCACAACTATTGGAGCTATATCCTCAACTAATTGAAAATATACCCAAGGTGGTTGAGCCTCTCAAAGCTTATAAATGGAGTCATTCTCACGGTGAACAAAGGAGGAAAAAATAAGCAAAGCATTTTTATTTTGATTGTGGATCTTTCAAGCAAGCGTTGGTCGAGGAGGACTTGGAGAGGTTGCTGCAACATCATCTGAAGGTTGTAAGTTTCCTTTTGAAGTTCTCATTAATATACTTGGCCTATTTCCTTCCAGTATGTGTTTACATGTACTTGTCTAGGCTTGCCTTAATCTTCATAGATCGATTGAGTTTGTCTAATCCATTAGAGTAGGACATAGTCATTTATTTCTTGTTTTCCATTGCAAGTACTATTTAGAACTCACAGACTGGAGTAGCTTGGAAAAACATCGAAAGTGAGGTACATCATACTTCCTCTCCTTCTCGTTTTTTCGATGGATAAAATGAATCTATAGGAATGGTAGTATCCAAAGGTAGTTTTTTGTCTTGGTAGAGGGGTCTGTACTCCACGGGAAAGTTCACCCGTCCATAGGGGAATATTTCTGTAACACCAATCCACAAAATAAGGGACAGAGAAAATATGGCCACTCTCTAAACAACCAGTCCAAGCCGCAACCCAGAAAGGGTAACGAGAAGTCGAAGAAGGACATGGGAAAATGGTGTGAATGCCATAAAATATCTTGGCACAACACCGAAGAATGTCGCTCCAAGTAGTCATTGGTGGTCGAGCTGAAATCTTCTGAGTTAGAGGCAGATTATGACTCTGAATACAATCCAGAAAAAGGGAAGCAGATCATCGATGCCAAACTCAGTGCCATTGTCTCTACCACCAAAGTCCAACCAAGTGAATCAGAAGAACCAGAGGAAGGGGAACGCCTCTTTCACTCATAGATGTGGGTAAAGGGAACTCCACTGCATTTCATTATCGGTAGCGGAAATAAAAAAAATATGATTTCAGTAGAGGTCATCAAGCGGCTAGAACTGCTGATAACATCACACCCGCAACCCTACACCATCGGCTGGATTTTCCAAGGATAAGATATCCGCGTTAGCCAACAATGTTTATGCCCTACAACATCAAGCCCTTCAAATACAAGGTATTGTGTGATATTTCTCCCCTTGAAGTTTGTGATGTTCTTTTAGGCCAACCATATTTGTGGAAGTGACATGTTGTGTATGAGTCTAGACCCCACACTGTTATTATTACTTTGGGTAGACAATTGTATAGGATACCAGAGGTAGCCCCGCCTACCACTATTTCTTTAATCTTGCCTACCGTTGTTTCTTTAATCTCTGCTAAGCAATGTAGTAAGGTCATTTCACAGACCAAGAAGTTTGTCTTTTTTGTGATCCGTGCTCGTAATAAGAAGAAAGTCGTTGCCACATATGTGACCTCTACACATAGCCTCTCTTTGCAACAAAAGCAAGTGGACATGAACGTGGAAGAGTACAGAGACATCTTCTCCTCACCCATCATGGTATCGACACACTGCCAAGTTAAGCATTCAATTGATCTAACCCTCGGTTCCTTGCTGCCTAATGGCCTAATCTATCGTCGCCTGCTAATGGAAAATGACAAAATCAAGCGCCATATCCAAGATATGCTTCAAAAGGGGCACATCTAACCCAACTCCTCCTCTTGCAGAATCCCGATTGTGATGGTGCAGAAGAAAGATGAGACTTGGTGGCTCTGAATTGATTACAGAGCATTAAACAAAATCAGAGTGAGGAATCAGTACATAAATTCCCTGAATTGATGACCTTCTTGACCAAATCAAGGGGGAAAAGGTCTTCAGAAATATTGACCTAAAGTATGGCTACCACCAGATTCCCATTGAACCAATTGATGTATGGAAGACAACTTTCAAATCTAAAGAATGTTTCTTCGAATGGTTGGTCATGCCCTTTGGCTTAACAAATGCACCAAAAAATTTCATGAGATTGATGGATGATGTATTGATACCATTCACCAACTCTTTTGTGGTGGTATATATGGATGACATCCTCATCTTCAACATAACTTGGGAGGAGCACATGCAACATATTCAACAGGTTTTGGGCACTCCGCGACAACACAAGCTATATGGAAACTTGGAAAAATGCTCCTTTGGAATGAACAAGGTCCAATACTTGGGCTACATTGTTGATGAGCATGGCGTACATGTATATCCAACTAAGATCCAAATCATTTGTGATTGGCCAGCCCCGACCACACTAACCAGGCTTCAGAGATTCTTGGGACTTTCCAAATTCTACCGAAGGTTCGTGTTGGGATTATCCCATATTTCATGGGCACTCAGCCAAGTAACCAAGGGTGGTGGCAAGGCAAAGTTCACATGGGGGCAGGAAGCACAACAAGCATTTGATGATCTGAAGCAACGCTTGTGCTGAGCTCCAGTACTCTCCTTACCTGATCTGCAACAACCGTTTGAGATTGATATTGATGCCTCCGACTATGCTGTCGACACAGTTCTCACTCAAAATGTCATCCAATAGCATACCATAGTGAGACACTCTCAGATACTATCCAAAAATACCCCACTTATGACAAATAAATGTATTCCATTTTGCAATCCTGTCGTCATTGGAAACATTACATTCTGGGAAAGGATACAATCAGCCACACTGATCACAAGCCTTTGCATTTCATACAGACACAGGGGAAGTTGCAGAACAACCACCATCAAAAGTGGTCCACATACCTACAACAGTTCCATCTCAACATTAAGTATAAAATAGGGAGCACAAGTCATGTCGGTGACTGCCTCAGTCAACGACATGGTTTCTAAATTCTGCATCTTCACATTCTTGAGTTGTGTCCTCAATGTCATCTTCCAATTTATATTCTTGCCTTCATATAATCGTGATACAACATCAAACATTTGTTTTGGAGTATTCAATGATGAGACATGAGGGATCAAGCGATCCTTGATAGAATCTGCAATGATCCTCTTTTCCTTAGCCATATTCTTCTTGTACTTTGCCTTAGCCTCATCTCCCTCTGGCTCTTGAACTTCTTCTTCAATGAAGATTTCTAGATCATTTTCCTCTAGAAGGAGCATCACTCTATATTTCCATGCTTGGAAGTTATCAACAGCCTCAAGCTTCTCATCAAGCTTAATGTTAGAAGTCATTCTGCTCCGGGATCTAGGAATATGGCAAAAATTGAAACTTTGTAGAAGTGAAATTTGGAATTACCAGTGAGTGAGCTATGTCAAGGTGACTTCTTTTCTTCAAGGATTTGCTCCAACTTCAGCCTCTAGATGCCAGACACCTTGACCTAGGGTTTTATGAGGAAACCCTAATTTTTCAACTTCGTAATTTTGGAGATTTGATCTGGGGAAAAGATGCACCCTCCTTAGGCGACCCTTTTGGTGGGTTTTGTAAGTGCTCAATGAGCTTGACAAAAGGGGAAATTGACGATCTTCCTTCCAGTTCTTTGACTGTTCTAAAGGAAACCAACTATGATACCATGTTAAAATTTTGGTAATGCTCGTTTAATCATAGAAAATGTCACATCATTGTCACCCAACCATAGGCACTTACACATGCCACCCCCAAGCACAATAACCTTTTATTAGATAGATTCTGACAAGTCCACTAGAACCAACAGATAATCCCTAACCATAAATACTAATACTGTTGTGGAAACAACACAATATCAATAGAGCCTACCTCTACCTATAGAATCATACCTTTACCAAGAGAAGCGCACAAGAGAGCTACCAGAAAGACTGAGATTACACCATGAAAATTGTTGCACTACCCTCTCCAGAGTTCTGCCTCCTTCTATTGCAACTGTTTCTCCTTAAACTTGCACCCTATCTAAGTGAGTGAGTGTGTTCAAATGAAGAGCGCCTAGCCTCTATTTATACTAGTCCACCAAGGTGTCTTTTCATGTGGGGCCGACCTCACTTTCTGGAGCCTTCTATTACTTTATTATTAATCTTCTTGGGATGACTTCTCTTCTAGGGTATTCCACATCTGTTTAATGGTTTTCTTTCTTCTGTAATATTCTACTCTAAGTACAAAGGTTATATTGGAGCTTAATACCTCTCGCAGCTACCAAAACATCAACCATTGAAAGCTTGTTCTAGGGATTCAGGTTCGAAGAGATGCACCTCATGTTGAATGTTCTCCTTTAAAGAGCCCATAAAGAGATCTAACAAATTATGCTTAGGAATTTTCTTTACCCCGAGACTAAGCTTTTGGAATTGTTGGATGTGTTATGTAATTGGACCTTTTTCCCGAAGATTTATCAATTGACTGAAGAATGTATTACTCTTAATATCCCCATAATGTGATATCAATTTATCCGTAAAAAATGGACGAAGAGATAATAGAAGTTTTTTTTCTTTCACGGAGTCGTTGATACCAAACAAAATGATTATTTTCTAAATACAAGGATACAAAATAGGTACCTTTTGTAAGCTTGGCACTTGGTGTAGATCAAAGTATTGCTCCATCTGGAATATCCATGTTATAGGATCTTTACCATTAAACTTCCTCATTTCGATCTTTGGAATGAAGTAGTTCCTTGGTGCTAACTTGAAGCCTTGACGATGTGGATCTTGAAGTGATGAATAATCATGATTCGAAGATTGAATATTTCTTCTCTCCAATTGTGATAAATAGTCCCCATATATGATTGAGTCTCAACACCTTTGTTCTCGTTATTTTCATGATTTTATTGGATCTCCATATCCCTTTTAGGGATCCTCTGTAAGAACATGGCTTTTATGGACTTCATGGATTTGTTTATTTCATTCATCTTCTTTTCCATTTGATACATATTTTCATACATCTTATTTTCCATATAAGCATTATTTTCATCCATCTTATTTTCCATATATGCACTATTTTCATTCATCTTCTTTTCCATATGTTCCTGAATTTCATTCATATTCTCTTCCATCTCTTTCCGACTTTCATCCATCTTATTTTCCATATATTTCATATTCTCGTCCATTTTCTTTTCCACCTTTCCAATTTGGTGAAAAAATTCTGCTCTTTCTTCTTGAGTCATGTTTGAGATTTTTGGAGGTTTATTTGGTAAAATATATTTTGGAAGAACCTTTGGAGCCATGTGGGAAAATCATAATTCTCCTCTTTTTCCTTTTTATCACAATTTTTCATCATGAAAAATAGATCTTCCAATCAAAATTTATTCCAATTGTAATTTACGTACCTTTCAAACCCTTAATTTGGAGTATGTTTGGATGGAAGACCTTTGTCCTAATATAAAACTGAACTTTGAACCCTTATGAGTCTAAAATTTTGGCTTGTAGTACTTTGATACAAATTCTTAAACTCCTGGAAATTTCACAGTCTGAACCTTCATTGATAAAAGGTTGTAGCACAAACACCAAATGACTTGTTTAAGACTAATTTCAGGATTAGTAAAAATCTCCAACATCCACAAGATATATCTCACAAATTATAACGATGCAAATTCTAAAAAAAATTCCGCATGTAATTTTCTAAGTCTTCTCAGGATTATGAAAATTTCAGATTCTGAAACTTCACCGAAATTCATTTATAGAAAAATTAAAAAGATGACTCTTTTGAGACTAATTTCAAGACTAGTCACAAACTCTAACTTACACAGAAGATATCTTTGAAAATATAACGACCCAAAACCTTAAATTTGGACTAGACGTATTTCCCTAAATTGTCTCAATCTCCACAAAATTTCACTGTCTGAAATTTCTCAAAAAAAGGTTATAGCGAAAATCCAAAGGTGACTCCTTTAAAATTGATTTCAGGATGAGTCAAAAACACTATCTTCCATAAGATATATCTCCTAAATTATAACGGACCAGAAATTGAAATTTTTTCTTGACGTATTTGGATATGCCTCTTGAGTAACCTCTGAATTTAACTATCTCAGGTGTCTCGAAAAAAAATAAAAATTATAGTGAAAATTCCAAGATGACTCGCTTGAAGCAATAAACCCTAGGATTTATGCTCTGAAACAAAATGTTGTGAAACAACGCCTTGAGAATGATAAAAAATCAATGAACAACAATCCACTTCCAGGGGGAAACCTCCTTTTACAATATATTCAATGTGCAATACGAGATACGATCATCCTAAGACTAGGTCTCATTGGTATTTATATAGGAGACAAAGGGTACAATTATAATGAAAATGTGTGATTAAGGGTTCTAGCCTATATATATATATATATATATATATATAAAGTTTCTGACCATCCAAAACTTGTGTAATTGCATATTTTATTTTCAGCTTGCATTATCTTCTTGAATGGGTAGTTTCCAACACTTGTTGTTCATGTTGATTTGACATAACATAGGGCTGAAATCGTTAAGTAATTTAACATATAACTTGAAGATAAGTGAACACATATATTTTTTTAATTTGTTTTAATAAAGTGATTTTTGGATTTGGTATATGTTTGGAAAAGTTTGCCCAATGGGTTGAAACTTGTTGGCATATGTTTGGTATCTTTTCTTTTGAGTTGCCTAATGTGTTGTGTTGAAGTGAAGTGAAATATTGTCCGTCGTTTGGTATTGTAAGTTGATATTTCAGATCAACCATATGGATGGAAGTTTGTAGGGATTAAATCCAAAAAACCTCTAGTAAGAATGGTGAAATTTCAATTTTGCATTAATAACCCTATACCAAAATATCAACACAAATCTGTGTAACCACAAGAAAGCAAAAAAAACGAAAATCATCACAGCAAAAATGTCAAGAGTTTTTAACTTCACAATACGACTATTATTATACCTGCCTTCGACATAGTATATTGGAATTTCTTTGAAGTCAAACTAGTTTGACTTTCAATTAGTTGTTTCTGATAAAACAATTTTTCTTTAGTTTTACAATGGTTTGAAATATATATGCATTAAACTAAATATTTTATAATTATAAAATATTTTTCAACTTTTCAAAATAGTGTATTCCAATTTTATGATTGGATAAGAACACTGATATGACTAATTTTATCTGGTTTGAAGGCTATTTGTCAGAAATTAATATATATTAAAATTAAAACAATTTATGTTTTTCCACCAATTATGTTTTTCCACAAATTGTCACGTAGTCACATACATGTATTATCTCTGTCATTTCCATAAATGAAATAAATTCACTACCATATTAAAAAATAAAAATAAAAATTTTAATTACAATATATAACTATTTATCTATTATTTCATTCTCCAAAAATAGGCTATGTGGCCTTTCCATTTGCTTCCGTGCATCTGTCAAATTTGGCAGTGAATCCCTCATCAATCTTGCGCGAGTAAACTCACGAGAGACACTGGAAGCTTTTCTTCATAGGCACATTGATTGTCTGGCCTTTGGGTGGGATTGGAACAAGGATATATTCATAGGAAGATGAACTTGATTGGGTTGGGATGAGGTGTTATAGACTTGGACTCAGAGTGGTTTTTCCTTTGGGTGGGCCTAAGTTAAGTGTGGTGTGATCGTTGTTCATGACGAGTTGTAGAAGAACCACCATTCACGACTACAACCATAAATAAAGAGTGAATTCAACCGGGGAACTAGCATTCCCAAGTATAAATTAACTTGAGAACAAGAATATATAAATATTTAATATGTAAATAAAAAATACTTTTAACTACAAACAAACTCAATGAACTCAATAAATACTTTTAAAAAGTTGTTATGAAACTCAATAGAAATGATCATTAAATTCATGTATTCACATTTAGAGGTTTTTGATATGTGCATGTAATTATTTAAATATTGGTTGGTATGCAAGAAGGTTCTTGGAAGGTGTTCGATGAGCCAAATTTTACGCACAATTTCGTTTGGATTACTTCCGTGAATTGGATTGAGTAAGATATAATTAAACAAGTGTTGCATGGCAGCGTAGTCCCTACTAGTTTGGAATGGGAATAAATGCACTGCTATGGCGGGACCGAGGGAGAAATAGAAGCCCGAAGCAGCAAAGACATGTGGGAAGAAGCTTGAAGTACAGGTGG
>JZKD02S1988123.1:20286-34596 GCA_000966675.3 Picea glauca
TATTCAGACTGCACGGTATGCCGAAAGAGATAGTGTCTGACAGAGACACAAAATTTACTTCCAATTTTTGGAAATCACTGATGACTGGTTTAGAAACCAAATTGTTGTTTAGCACCACCTATAACCCTCAAACCAATGGACAGACAGAAAGAGTGAATCAAATATTATAGGATATGTTAAGGATGCATGTAATGCATCAACCCAGGAAATGGGAAGACTACCTGCCATTGGTAGAATTTGCCTACAACAACGGCTACCAAGCATCCTTAAATATGAGTCCCTTTGAGGTCCTCTATGGTAGGTCGTGTAATACTCTAGTCAGCTAGAGTAATCCTGTAAATAGGATTTCTTTTGGACCCGACATGTTGAAAGAAATGGAACAACAAGCGACTCAGATAAAACAAAATCTGAAGGTCACTCAGAACCAACAGAAAAGTTATGCCAACCAAAAGAGAACTCCAAGAGAGTTCAAAATGGGAGACCATGTATATCTCAGAATTAAGCCTAGAAGGAGTTCCCTGAAAATGGGAGCTTGTGCCAAGTTGGCACCACGATATTATGGACCCTTTGAGTTTCTAGATAGAGTGGGACCTGTAGCCTATCGGCTAGCAGTTCCTACCACAGTAAAAGCACATAATGTTTTCCAAGTTTCATTATTGAAGAAATATGTACATGATGTTAATCATAAAATTGACTGGTCTGTTATCCAGGTGGAATTGGAGGGATAATTTCTACCAAAACCCCAATGCATATTGGACAGAAAGGAAACCCTGCTCCGAAACCGAACCATTGCACAGGTAAAGGTGCAGTGGAGAAATTTTGGCCCAGATGAGGGTACATGGGAAATGGAGGATGCCATGAGACAGGCATATCCGATTTTGTTTACTTATGTACATGCAATTCATGTTAAAAGATAAGAACATCGAGGACGATGTTCCTTTAAGGAGAAGGGAATTGTAACACCCTGTTTCCCCCTATTTGTAAAAATAACTAGACTGGCCAAGAACTGTGGCAAACTCAGAAATGTGAATATGTGATGTGATTGGACCTTGTGACAAAGGTTGATGAATGTGAATAATATTATGAATTTATATTGTAGGACTGCTGAGAGGGGATATGCTGAAAAAGAGACCATGATGGTTGCAGAAAAGTGGTGGAAGGCACCTGAAAAGGTGGCGTTAACTTCCACCGAAAATCAATACCGTATTTGGACTCCACTGGCCTGGAGAACCAAAAGTAGCTCACTGACCCCAAATTAAATGTCTCGCAGGCTGGTAGGTAGATGGCTCCTCAGGAGTTAATGAGGTATGGGGAGGTGAACCATCCATCCGTAGAGCCGTCAAGCCTGACCAGCGCGAGGGAAATCGTGCCACACACAACCTCGCAAGAGGATAAGGCGTGGGGGAGAAGCGATTGAGGGGGATGATGCGAGGGGAGAACTCTGGCGATATGAAGAGTGAGTGATAGCAGAGAGGAAGGAGAGTAACCTTCACTCTTGGTCACTGGCAAACAGAGACGCAGTCTTACAACATCCTGGTCTCAGCTCGGGGGTGGCTAGTGGTAAATCCGCTGGGATTCGCTAAGCCTATGGTTGGGTGGAAACGAGCACCCCTCTCAGCAGTTGCATAACCCCTGGTGTTACTTTCTGATAAGTGTTTTGCCTTTGGCATCTTGAAATATATGTATTCTGACAATTATGCTCATAGGTTGTGAAATTGTGAATAATTTCAGTATAAGAATGTCTGTATGATGTTTTGATCAGTACTGGTAGTTGTATGTTTATAATGGGAAGACTACGTGTGGCTTATGTTCTCTTAAATTGTTATTTATATGCATACTGATCTAATTCAGACTTCACACCTGGTTCTCGGGAGAGAGATACCCTTATCTGCCTTAGATAGTACCTTGGGTAAACCTCCCCATAGAGATACGCTTCTTGAAAAAAGACATCAAGAACCTGGAAGGAGGATGTGAAGGCACAAGGCCTTAAGAAATCCCTGATAAGTATCGAATCGATGGATGAGATCCTGTTGGGAGATTTGTGGTCACTCACGGCCGTCAAATAAGAAGAAGAAGCTGGAAAGATAAGTACCTTAACCTTGATAGGTGTTGATCGATGGATGAGATCCCATCGGGAAATCTGTGGTCACTCATGACCATTAGATTTGGTAGGAGAAAGTAGGATGTTAAATTCCTTACCACCTTTTATTTCTATGTCTTCGTGGGTAGCGAAGAGATCGGGATCATAGATCCCCAATGTCCATGAGGACATCTGGACCATTGATTTTCGCCCGTCCAGGAAATCGTGGGAGAATGGACAAGTTAGGAACCTGTCTGAGCTGTTAGATCTCGGATGGAAAACCTGACAGTCGTTGGATCTGTCAGGAGATACCCGAGGGTTAAACCCCCAGTGAATAAGGGAAAAAGCCCCAAAATAAATATGGACCATCCGATTAAAGGAGGCCACATGTCGTGAGATCTCCCATTTCGAGAAATCAAGAATCGGGAACTCGGGAGTTCTAGTGACAAAAGATCAGGGCATTCCATGGTAGAAACCCCGAAATAGATTTGGACTGTCCAATTAAAGGAGGCCACATGTCGTGAGATTTCCCATTTCGGGAAATTGGGAGTTGGGAACTCAGGAGTTCTGGTGACGAGAGATCGGGATGTTCCATGGTGGAAACCCTGAAGTAGTCGTAGACCGACCGATTTCAGGAGGCTACGTGTCAAGAGATTACCCATTTCGAGAAATCGGGGATCGAGGATTCGGGAGTTCCATTGATAGGGGGTCGGGCTCTCGCCTTGATAAATCCTAATGGAAGAGAGACCATGGTCATATGGGGAGAGGTCATATTGACCAAGGCATAACCCAAGGGGCTAATCACCGATTTAGGTCCGTTTGGCACTTCGGTGTTTGGACACTCGGGATATCGAAGGGCATGTTCCCTTGTGCTCTCAAACCCTGAAATCCAGACTTATAATTATTGATATGTTAGCATGTGGTTAAGTCTCGATGAATGGATGAGATTCTTTTGGAGGATCTCAGGATCTATAATGACCGTCAGATGTGAGGAAGAGATGTCAACTTTAAGTCGGGGCGTGAGTGCGCCTTAGGGTAAGTGGCGAGCAGATCTGAATGACCAAAGTCCACCTGCCCAAATCTATGGTTGAGGTATCATTATAGATCCCCCTTGTTGTTCTTCCTTTAGAGGGGGGGGGGGCGTCCAGAATCGAACGTGCAACTCTAGAATCGTCAGGATTTATTCTCCTTGATCAACGACATTCAGGCGAATTCCGGACCCCCTTTGCCATTCTGCCTTTAATTGGGGGGGGGTCTGGAATGGTGTGGCGTGTGAAGTGGGACCCATATCCTATCACGTCGCCCACCGTGTCGTGTTCCCCCTCTGGCCACCTGTACTCCACTCAACTGCATGGCAGGACCGTTCTTAATGGCCATTTGCTAACCCTGTAGGGATTCATCCCTATTGGCCAGTCACTAACCCTACCGGGGTTCGACGGTTGCAGAGTCAAATGATTCGACATGCCTGTAGCGCCGAGGCACGAAATACAAAGAGGCGCCATCATTATTTGACCTGTGATCATGACTCGCGATCACATGGGAGTAGAGAGAGAGAAAGAGCTAGCTTACGCTAGGCCTTCGTAGATATTTCGGGAGCTCTGATTCTGCAGAAATCATTGAAAATTTGATTATGGTAGTGGGTGTGTTATAGAATCTTATACCAAAAAGAGACTCATGTATGAAAATGGAAGAAGACCTCCTATGGATTCAAGAAACTTGACGCAGAGTATCTCATATACAGAAGAAGCGTGGTGTAAACTTTCTATGACAGAGATACTTTCTATGACAGAGATAGTGTATCAAAGTGGTTACTCAGAAGTTCGTGATGATGGATTTATAATCCATGGAAAAATCCTATGATGACATATCTGAAGAAGTTGAGAGACTCTAATCCAGTAGACCCATCTTTGTATCAACAATTTATTAATGCGTTAATATATTTGGAGGATACTCAACCGGATATTTTACTTGTGGAACATTTGAGTTATGATATACATCTACATGGATTTATCAATTCAGAATGGGTAGGGAGTGTAGATGACATAATAAGTGCTATTTGGATATGTTTCAGTTTGAGCTTTGCCACGATGTCATGAGCTATTAGGAAACAAAATTCTATTGCAATCATCACTATAGAAGTAGAATATATCACATCATGTGAGGCATGTACCGAATCAATATGATTGAGGAAATTGATTTCTATATTATTTGATCAGGTACCAAATTCATTGTAATATACTATGACAATCAAAGTTGTATGAGGATATCAGAACACCCAGTGTTTCATGATTGATCGAAACATATTAAGATCAAATACTACATTATTCGTGATAAATTCCAAGAAGGAGGAGTGAAACTCCAGTATATTTCCACAGAAAAGAAGGTAGTAGATATTTTGACAAAGCCTTTGTCCAGGATAAAGTTTGTGTACTTAAGGAACAAGATGGGGCTCTATAACACACCCGACCCCTAAGTGCTCTTTTAAGAGGTGGGACATCATAAATTTATTTTCCTTAACTATCTCAATTCCCCATGCGAGGTCTCTATCAAAATTTTCTCGTCCAAAGCTTTCCAACCACAGTCTCCATGCTCAAAACTGATCTCAGAATTGGTAGATATACCTCTCCCAAGTTCCTTGGGTGTTCATTGGTTGGGGCCACGTGGCTTCCATGTGGATCTGAATCAATATGCTTCATCTCAAGTTCTCTGATATCCTGGAGCTTCCAACTTTCCTAAATCTATTGTGGAGATCCATCCACCAACCAATCCAATGATTGGGCTTGATCCTCGGCTAACTCACAAGCTAGCGGGAAATTCAATGTTCAACCTTCGGGAGTTCTTGCTCTAACCAACTCCACTTTTCTCCCGTAGTGAATTTTATCTAAAGTGGCAGATATTCCGCCACGCGTCCTTTTCTAATGAACAGTTGGGATGACTTCATGACTCTGGCCTTCGAGAATACCCGTGCCTTCACACTTCGATTCTCTCAAATTCATTAAGCATCGGGCTAACCACAACCTAGATATGACGGTCCGAGGGTATCCATGTGACCCCATATATCTACGACTCATAACTTCCGCTCAAGGGTCCCTTGGGTCCCATTGTTAGGACATTCCTAGATGGTCATATGTCATCCCAAGACACACCGATAAGAATATGCGAAACCTACCTCAGGTCACCGACGTTCCCTTACCTTGCCATGGGGTTGCCATACCTAGAACCGTTTTCACTCAACATGTAGGCCCCCACATGCTCTCGACATGATACATGCGTCCCCATGATCGAATGGTCAAAAAGGGTCTTGAAGGATCCTTAGATCCATGTTCCACATTACTTCACGACTCCGATCTTCAAGGGGTCTTGATGTTACAACACCCCTGTCCTTCCAAAGAGGTCAACGTCAAGATGACTACATCATAGATCCAACCATCGAGACAGCTCCTGGGAATCCTCAGATCTATGACCCAGATTAACGTCAGGACTTCAAGGGATTCACCTCCTGTACGACGAATATACCCAATTCGTCAGACCCGTGAATTTCAAAGGGCTTGAAGGATTAACATCTGTTTCCCTTCTCCAGATCTGATAATTGTGAGGAGCTTCGGCTCCTCCCAAACTAATCTCATCCATTCATCTTCCAAATGAAAGGATCTTTCCTTTTGAGACTTAAATCTCATTATTCTTCCTGAGCTTCGTCAGTTCTAAAATACATAGGCTCTTTGTGTTATTTCTCCCGAACATAACACTTAAAGGGATTCTTCTGTGCACCCCTTGCGCTCATTCATCAACTCTAGAACTTAAGAGGTTCTCAGTCTCTACCCACCTCACAGAGAGCCTATGCATACATGCACTATTTCTCCTGAGCTTAACAGAGTCCTTAATCTTGGAGACTCAGAACAACTGGGAGTGTTGACATGCACACGTGAAACTATGTCCAAGGTCGATGAATTCATAGTTCATTTATTTTAACTTGAGCCACCATAGGGCTCAGGCATTTACATGTACAATCTAGATAATTCCTTACTTGCTTGAATACCCAATCATGCAAAGTTAAATGGATACAGTATAACCATTAAGAAAACATGCACATCCCTAAAAAATTAATAGGATATCCAACTTTAATCTACAATTACAGTTCAATTACATAGGATATGAGAATACTTATCTATTACAGGTTTCAACCAACTAACTAATTGTGGGTGTTCGCCTTTCCACCCAACCATAGGCTTAGAGGCATTCATTCTTAGATCTCTAGCCACCCCCACATCAAGCCATGATATCACTAGGGAATTTATGCCAATTCTCAATGATCCTTTCTCTTTCACATCTTCTGTGAGGTTTATCAGATGCTTCCTCAACATCAAGCTCATGGCCTTCTGTTCGTTCTCGGTTGGAGAGATTCTCGTATTATCCACTCTTTTCTTTATTCACTTACATTCCTTGATGATATGGATTTTATGATCAGAACAAAATAAATACAGATTATTAAAATATTCTTAACACAAAATAACAGAGATACAGTAAAATTAGTTTTCTATTCAATAAGGAAATATGATGAAACTGTAAAATGCAGCGGAAAACAAGCTTGCTGGAATGGTGGCAGCTTATCTCTGAGAAGAGATGTGACAGTTGTTCTCATTCGCAAGAATATGGTTACAATGAGGCTCTGAAGGCCTTTTACAATAAACAAGAATGTCAAAAACCCTAGACATCCAAAAACCTAACCCTAGGAGATGAAGCACCAAAAGTCATGTGGGCCCCATTTGGGTAAGTTAGTACATCAACTTCCCAGGATCATAAATTTTGCACACGTTCTCTGTTTTAGGCACACGATAGCCACACAAAATAATAGCGATACAGTAAAATTGGTTTTCTATTCAATAAGGAAATACATTGAAACTGTAAAATGCAGCAGAAAACAATCTTGCTAGAATGGTGGCGGCTTATCTCTGAGAAGAGATGTGATAGTTGCACTCATTCGCAAGAAGATGGTTATAATGAGATTCTGAAGGACTTTTACAATAAACAATAATGTCAAAAACCCTAGACATCCAAAAACCTAACCCTAGGAGATGAAGCGCCAAAAGTCATGTGGGCCTCGTTTGGGTAAGTTAGTACATCAACTTCCCAGGGTCATAACTTTTGCATACAATCTGTTTTAGGTGCATGATAGCTTGTTGGAAAGGTCTAACCGAGAAGAAATTTTTTTGACTGGACCAGGGGAGTGCTTTCTGTAATCCCCTGGGCCCCAAATCCCCAAAAAATATTATTTAGGGCCTCAAAATGGCCTCGGAAGTTTGGAACCCGAAAAAATGCCAAGGTGGAAAAATATTTTTTGAGCCAGTGGAATAGGTGGGTGGCCACCGATATCCACCTGGATCAATCCTCCCTCCTTAGGAATCAACGATCTCGATTGTGTTGAGTTCCCCCATCATATGAGAAAATTTCTACTGAATTTGTCCCTAGGTGAGCCACTTTCCTTGGTGTAGGAGTTTCCCTGCTTTGACGACTCGATAAAGTTGGATCATTTGCTGTCGAGTGACCTTGATCTATGTGTCCACAATATGATCATTGGATGCATGTTTCATGCAGTGAGGGTTGAGCTCTGTTGGTGTCAGCTTCTCTACTGTCTATGAGGTGTCCAATAATGGTGGGAAATATGGCCGAAGGAGAGCCACGTTGAAGACTGGATGCAGACCAAGGAAGGGGGGAATGTTGAGCTCAAAAGCATTGTCACCCACAACCTTGGTGATGGTGTACGAACCATAACGGAGTGGACAAAGCTTCCGATGGGGCCCTGTAAGGTGTTCTTTCTGCAAATGCAACCAAAGTTTGTCTCCCACCTGAAACTTATGTGGCACCCGATGTTGATCATGACACTACTTGTACTTGGAATTATACTTCTGTAGAATATCTTGAACCCGTTGGTGGATTTGATGGATCTACTCAATGAACCGGGTGGCTTTGCCAACTTTTAGTGGAGAAGGGGACGATTCAGCCGAGGTGGTCGCCAGGGGTAGTGCAACATCCATGGGGCCCAATGGTTGGAATCCCAACCCCACCTAAAAGGGGTTGTGGCCATTTGAGCTATGCAGGGCTTGGTTCTAGATATGTTGGACATAGGGAAGAGTCTCATCCCATGTGTGGGGATGCTTTGAATTGTACATGCGTAGGATATGTACGACCATCCGATTGACGACCTCAGTTTGGCCATCTATCTAGGGGTGGAAGGAAGTGGATTTGGTGAGCTTCATATCCAGTAGTGACTAGAGGCTCGACCAGAATGAGCTGGGGAATGGACTGTCATGGTTTGAGATAATGGTTTGTGGTGTCCCAAAATGTACCCATACTCATTCAAAGAAGAGCTTGGCAGTGGCTTCTGTTGTGATGTTCTTCTTGCAAGCGGCTAGAATCTCCATCTTGTAAAAGCGATCAACAACCACAAAAGCACATTCATTTACCCTCTTGGTGGACGGGAGGCCCAACATGTAGTTAATTGAGATGGATTCCCATGTCTTGTTAGGAGTAGGTAGAGGGGTGTACAGACCATGTTTCTTAGTGGTCGGTTTGGAAATAATGCATGCGGTGCAGGACCTGATATACTTATCGACATCCTGTCGAAGTTTCAACCAATAGAAATTTTTTTGAATCACTTCCATTGTCTTTTCGATGCCAGAGTGTCCTTCCACCCGACTATAGTGAGCTTCCCAAATTAGCTTCACGCGCTCACTTAATGGAACACAAAGATGGCCTAGATGACACAACAACCCATCCTAAATATGGAAATTAGTGACCACTGAGTTGGCACCCAACATTTGGTAGGTGGTGAAAAAATCAGGGTCTATCTCGTAGAGGTGGGGCCATCCATAGGTCTCGTGGCTGGAAGACTCTAGCACCATAGTGAGTGTCATGACTGGAGGTCGGCTGAGGCAGTCAACAACTCGGTTGGTACTTCTTTTTTTATACTTGATGTTGAGGTGGAACTATTGTAGGTATGTTGACCACTTCTGATGGTGGTCATTATGCAATTTTCCTTGGGTCTGTGTGAACTGTAGTGGCTTGTGATTAGTGTGGATGATTGTATCCTTCCCAAGAATGCAATGTCTCCACTAGTGACAGGATTTCACAATGGAATGCATCTCTTTGTTGTAAGTAGGGTACTTACGGACAACATCTGATACTGTCTCACTATGATATGCCACGGGGTGGCCATGTTGAGCGAGAACGATGCCCACATCATAGTCTGAAGCATCTTTCTTGATCTCAAAGGGATGTTGTAGGTCCGGTAATGAAAGTACCAGGGATGAGCACAAATTATTCTTCAATTCATTGAAGTCTTATTATTGGGATAGGCCCCACACAAATTTTTCCTTACTGCCACCCCTAGTTACTGGGTTGAGGGCCCAGGCGATATAAGAGAATCACAACACGAACCTGCGATAGAAATTGGAGAGGCCCAAGAAGCTCTAAAGTTCAGTGAGTGTGGTTTCGGCGGGCCAGTCACGGATGACTTGGATATTGGTTGGATCCACATGCACACCATGTTGATCAATGATGTAGCCTAAGTAATGGACCCTGTCCATGCCGAAGGAACATTTTTCCAAGTTTGCATATAGTTTGTGCTGTCGTAGGGTGTGAAGAACCTGATGAATATGTTGCAAGTGTTCCACCTAAGTCTTTTTGTAGATGAGGATATCATCCAGATACACCACTACAAAATTATTGGTGAAAGGTCATAGGATATCGTCCATCATTCTCATAAAAGTTGTTGGATCATTTTTCAAACCAAAGGGCATGACCAACCATTCAAAAATACCTTCTTTTGACTTGAAGGCAATATTCCATACATCTATTTGTTCTATTAGAACCTGGTGGTAGCCAAACTTCAGATCAATCTTACTAAATTATTTGTTCCCCATGAGTTGATCAAGGAGGTCGTCGATTTGGGGAATCAGGTACCAGTTTTAGACTATGATTTTATTCAAGGACTAGTAATCAATGCAGAGTCACCAGGTCCCATCTTTCTTCTGCACCATCACAATTAGGCTCCCACAAGGAGATGAGTTAGGAGGGATGCGACTCTTGTGGACAAGTTCTTGGATCTACCTCTTGATCTCCTCATTTTCTACCAAAGAGTGGCGGTAGACTATCCCATTGGGTAGCGATGCTCCTCGGTTCATATCGATGGGATGCTTGACCTAGCAGTGTAGAGGTACCCCGGTAGGAGAGGAGAATATATCTAAGTATTCTTCCAATAACTTATCCACTTTCTTCTGGTGTGTGGAGATATTGGTCATGGAGGCCCTAGATGTGGCTGCGATATTTCTCTTGCTCTGAGAATGAATCACGAAGAAGAAAAATTTCTCGGTCTGAGAGATGACTTTCCTACATTGCTTGGCAGAGATCAAGGAAATAACACTAGAAGGGACTACCTCGAGTATCCTATACAATTTCCTATTCAAAGTAATAATAACACTATGAGGCATAGGCTTATATACAACATGACATTTCCATAAATAAGGTTGGCCCAAAATAACATTAAAAACTTTGAGAGGAGAAACATCACACAATACCTCATCTTTGAAGGACCCAATGTTGTATGACAATCGACACTATTGGTTGACGCGAAGGCTGCTTCCTTGGTGGAGCCATCCAATGGTGTAGGGTTGTGTGTGCGACGTTGTCAGTAGGGCCAAACACTTGAATACCTCTGCTAAGATGAGGTTCTTCTGGCTACCGCTATTAACAATGAAGTCCAGGGGGCGCCTTTTACCCACATCTGTGAATGGAGGAGGCACTCCTTCTTCTGGCTCATCTAATTCACTAGGCTGGAGCTTGGTGGTAGCAACAGTGGCAATGGGTTTCGTGTCAATGATCCATCTTCCCCTTTCTAGTTCCGAATCAGAGTCAGAACCTGCATCTGATTCAAAGGCTTTCACTTCGGCCACCGACGACTACTTTGAGCGACAGTTAGCAGTGTTATGTCAAGGGATGTTATGGAGGTCACACAACTTCCCAATATTTTTCTTTGTCTTTCCAGTGTCCTTCTTTACTTGCGTCTTGGACTAGTTGTCTTGATACTGTCCATATTTTCTCTGTCCTTTGTTATGTGGGTTGAGGCCGCCTTTTCCTGGATTTTGCTGTGAGGGGCTCCCAAGCCCAAATTGTCGCGTCTTTTGTTTGAGCTTCTTCTCAATTTTGACTGCATATCGATAGGTTGAACCAAAGGATGAGATGTCCAGAAATTCCATATCAGTCTGGATATATCTATGCAAAGCACCACAATACTTGATCACTATGTGTCACTCTGAATCTTTTATACCCAACTTGGTGCGCAAGGTATGAAATATATTTGTGAAGTCTCGCACTACTTGGTATCTTTCTTTGTTCAGTGTGGTCCATTTGGTATACAATTCATCATAACTTCTAACAAGGTAGTATTCTTTCTTAATAGCATCCTTGAAGGATTCCCAGGTGGTCATGACTGTAAATAATGAGGGTTCTTTTGTTTCCTTTTGCTCAAATAAAGTTTACCACCAATCTTTGACATGGGGAACGATTTTGAGGAGCGCAAAAGTAATATTTTCTCTATTCGAAAAGTTATGGACAAAAAAATACCCTTCTAGTAGATTCAACCACCTATCTACAACATTTGCGTCTATCTGACCTTCAAATATAGGAATATCAAAGTCGATTTGTACCTTGAAGGGGGCGACACCTCTGCTCAACGAAGATGCGTCTCTTTTTGGTAGCCACCGAAGAATTTGTGCAAAACTATCCATCATCTCGTTCATTTGTTGCGTGGGGGCTCCTCAAGAAAGTTTTTGAAAGGATCTCATGTCCCATCTTCTTTATTTTCTCCCACCTCGTTGGGGACATGCATTAAGAAGACAAGGAGCATACTGATCTGATGATCGGGATTTTATGAGTAGAACGAAATGAATACAAATTATTAAAATATTCTTAACACAAAATAACATAGATACAGTAAAACTGGTTTTCTATTCAATAAGGAAATAAGTTGAAACTGTAAAATGCAGCGGAAAACAAGCTTGTAGGGATGGTGGTGACTTATCTCTAAGAAGAGATGTCATGGTTGCACTCATTCGCAAGAATATGGTTACAATGATGCTCTGAAGGCCTTTTACAATAAACAGGAATGTCAAAAACCCTAGACATCCAAAAATCTAACCTTAGGAGATGAAGCGCCAAAAGTCATGTGGGCCCCATTTAGGTAAGTTAGTACATCAACTTCCCGGGGTCGTAACTTTTGCATACAATCTACGTTTTAGGCACACGATAACCCGTTGGAAAGGTCTAACCGAGAAGAAAAATTTACGGCTGGCCCAAGGCAATGCCTTTGGCAATCCCCTTGGCCTCAAATCCCCAAAAAACATCATTTAGGGCCTCAAAACGACCCCGAAAGTTTGGAACCAGAAAAACTGCCAAGGTGGAAAACTATTTTTTGAGCCAGTGGAATAGGTGGGTGGCCACTGATATCCACCTGGATCACTTGGATGCACATCCCTCCTATCTTGTTCCTCCTGTCAGAAGGAAACCCAAGTTAATATGGGTATGTAGGACCATGTGGTACTTCAGGTTGACCTTCTGCAACTAGACCATGATTCCATTCATGGGGGTGGTTGATGGTTCAACCACCAGTCCTTTCTTCATTAACTAATTCCTCCTTGGGAACAAGAGGAGGTTTGTTATCCTCAACAAGGGAAATTTTGGGTCATTCGATATAATGAACCATCTCTTATAGTTTTCACATTCTTTCCTCTAGTGATATCATGGCCAGTACTTTTAGGGCTTCACCCCCACAGTTAGTTGTTTGGATATTTAAACAATAATACATTTACACTTTTCCCATGCTACAACATGTTAATCCTAATTCATTATTAATTACAAGTTGGGGGAAACAGGGGTGTTACAATCCCCTCCCCTTTAAAAGCAACACCATCCTCGGTGTTCTTTCTCAATAGCACCTATCATGCCTTTCTCATTTAGTTGCTTTAGACATCTTGACCTTCTTTCTGGTTGGGTCCTTTTTCAGAATCTTAACCTTCTTCACCTTCCTTCAATAATTCTTGGACAACAAGCACATTAATCATAGTCTCATGCAAAGACATTTTACTGTTGTTAAAAATTCAAGAGGAAAATTGTGGTATACCTAGGGAGGTAATATGGGGTACCTAGGGAGGTACCCAATGGGAATGTAGTTATGTGTTATTAGTGGAAGTCATCTAATAAATGAGAATGTGGTCATTCAATGTAAGGTGGACTAGGTCCACTATATTAATAAAGGCCCACTATGGTAGTTGGATGTAATAAATGTGAGAAGGCTCTCTAGAAGGTTCCTAGGAGATAGAGAGAGCTATATAAAGAAGTCTAGGCAATGTAATGAAACAGAGTGAAGAATATTGTGATTGTACAAGCAAGGATTGATTGAGGAGTTTTATCCTTCCATAAGGATTAATATATGGTCTTACCCTACCTCAAGGGTTTTCTCTATTTTTTGTGTTCATTGTTATGGTGAATGGATTATGGTTTATTCTTGGTATTATTGAAGTATATTTTCATATCTGGTATAGGTACTTAACAATTGGTATCGGAGCACTTTCCTTGGCCAAAGAAGGGAAGATTTGTTTTCTCTTTTTGCAGAATTTTTTTTTCTAGGAAGGAAAAAGAGGGCGGCGCACTTCAGGTTCAGATATAAAGTTTTATGAGCTGAATTTGAAAAAAAAAATTGGTTATTTGAATTCCTCTTGGAAAAATACCCAATTTCAAAAAAAAATCAGCTGAAACATAGTTCGGGAAGTAAAGTTATGAGCATTCTAAATTCAGCAATTTTTCAGAGTTTTTTCGGAAAAAGCCGCGATTTTTTGCCGTAACTTATTGATCTATTTTTTGGGGTTTTTTTCATAGCAAGATGTATTTTACAGGGAAATGTGATGGCCCTAGTATTGAATCATTCATTAAAGAAAGAAAATTAGTATGGGGAGATACTTGGCACCATTGGGTAGCTCTCAAATTGCAAGGTGATGATGCCATTTGGTGGAAATTGCTTGATTATGAGGAGATGATGAGACTTTCCAATGTAGAATTTGAAAACATATTGTTAGACAAGTGGTCTCATGGAGAAAATATGGATAAAGAGAGAACCAAGAGTTTATTTTCATGTGAAAAATCTATATTACAGGTTCATGGCTGTATTCATAAAGAAAATA
>JZKD02S1988134.1:44537-61647 GCA_000966675.3 Picea glauca
TCCTTGGGTGGGATTATTTGTATGCTATGAAATCTCTTGTATCCACCCTTTTCCGTGTGATATCTTTCCCTCACAATGGAAGAATTGTGACTATTGATCAACTTTCATTCATCGGCCCTGACTGGGTTACCTCCCTAAGTGTTTCTTATATGCAGACAGTATCGCCCCCACCGCATGTCAATTATGTGGCATTGTCTCCCATGACCTCAACTTCCGACGATTTGGATCCGGTAGTTGACATGGTGATCTCTTTGGTAGGTTCATTGGAGCCTGATCTGCTTACTCCTATCACGGCCCTCGACATGTGTTCCTTCTCAAGTGATTGTCTTCCATCCAGTGAATATCTCCTGGAGGCCATGAACATGTTTTATCCTTTGACATGGTACCCTTCCAGAGCATTATCCTCTTGGAAGCCATGATCAAGAAGCAACCACGAGCATAGTTTCTCTTCTCTGTGGAAAGCTTGTTAAAAAATGAAACAGAGGTTTTGAGCATAGTTTTCTTCTCTGTAGCAAGCTCGTTAAAAAATGAAACAACAATCTAGGGATAGAACCTGGAACCTTGAGCATAGTTCTTTTCCTGTGTCAAGCTCGTTAAAAAATGAAACAATCACCTCTCCCTTCAAGTTGAGTCTTTCGCCAGATCTTGTAGATGTCGAGTTGAGTCTTTCGTTAGGTCTCATTTTTGAACCTTCATTTCATCCACCTGTATCCTTTTTCTCCATCTAGCACAAAAATTGGTGACAACCTCAAAGTCGGTGAATGAATTGAAGCTTGGGGGGCATGTCTCTATCCTTTGATGATCATTCTGGAGTTAAGTCACTAGTTTTCAAGCTAGGGGCAGAGTACCGAGCTTAGTCTTTGTTCTTTCTCATGCTCATAAATACATGAGAATGCATCCGGGTAAAATTTTATCTCTTTTTTGGACCCACATGGACACACGAAAAAGGAGCCCCCCTGGATTCATCTTTAAACCCTTTTCAGACTCTCTCAATATGAAAAGATTGTCGAGTGATCTTTCTTCCTTTCACGCTCGTTAAAATGTTTGAAAGGGTGTCTTTTGAGTGATAGTTTATCTCTTTTTCGGTCTTGTTAGAGTACTGTACGAAAAAGGAACTGAGAGAGTTCTCTTTTAAGTGTTTTTCCAAACTCTATAATCCTGAAAAACCTTCAATTTTTCTGTCCTTGGACTCGTTGTTCGCGTTCAAATGGTCACTAGGTGAGAAAATAGAGAGCGCTTGCATACCCTGTTGGGTCTGGCAGGGAAGAACAACTATGGAGAAAAAGGGTTAAAGAAAGCAACACTAACTACAATCTAACTATCAACTGAAAACAAATAACACTGCGAAAATAATCAAAGAACATCAAACACAAGACACAGGGGTCACCAATGGTTTCAGGATGGTGTATTAATGAAACTAGAGCACGCTGAAGGAAGAGACCAGAGGTTCCTTCTCCCCCCAACGGAAGGATCTTTGGGGCCCTCACACAATTTGCTTTCCTTACAAATGAGATGAATTGCACATAGCAGTGAAATAACTCTCGGTGATGCAGCTGATGGGTTGTTGTTAAAGGATGAGCCCTTAACCATATGAACAGCATAACAGTGCTTAGAATTCCTTCCCAAAACAATGAATCCTCATGAATTTTTATAGCAGCTCCTGGGCGGTCACGTAACCTTCTCAAAGTGTGAACAGGGACCTGTTTAGGGTTTATTTAGGTCATCAACCCGCCGATTTTGCAGATCCGGCTCTGATTTGAGAGTCAAATCATCTTGGGGGCCGGTCCGTAGGAGGTTGGTAGGCTGACCTATTCAATTAATGCGCCGTATTATCATATGCATGGGTTTGTATGTTGACAGTCGCGCGTCGAGTGCGCATGCGCGCAAATCACGTTTTTGTCCTGCGCTTGCGCGCGCGCACTAAACTGCTGTAAAGCGCCCTTCAATTTTTGGTTACTTTGTATAGTTTTTGGCCCTTCCGGAGTGCTGTGAGATTAATTCAGTGCCATGAATGACTTCATTTCTGTTTTGATGATGTGGAGTTCTTGTCTCCATGTGCAGACAAAATTTCAGTGATAACACTCGCTAAAGCACACATCGACAGGCCCATATAGGATCGAACCCTTACTTATTCTGGTTCATTAAACAAAGGAAGAGGAACTTACCAAAGGTGAGTTATTTCGAGCATGTGTTACCCTCCTCAAGCTCATTAAATGAAAAAGAGGTACTTGTCTATCTGGATGGGGGAAAAAATTGAAAGAAGAAAGCCAAGCAGTCTCTTGAGAACATTATCAAGCAATTCTTAGAGTCGCCCTTGAACACGACACTTTGTCATATGCACACATTATAACCCGCTGAACCTCTGCACTAATCCAATCCTTTGAGTTTCTTTCACTCCTTTGGGTCACCTGATGTAAGTCACAACATCCACTGCATCATCAAGTTTTGGTCCATGTCATGTTTCTGCTGGTGTGTCTCAGTGTTCAAGGGAAGTATCTGCCTCGAGAGTTAGCCATCACAAATATATTGTCTCAATACTCATGTCAGTCCATGTTCATTTGATCTACCAATTACATCTCTATGTCCATTTCATGTCAGTGATGGGGGATACATCAAGGCCCTCTTTCGACGAGCTTATTTCTGTCGACTTCAACACATTTTCCAGGAATTAGGCTTAGAAACTAGTTAGTACTTTGGGACTTGGATGCCTCAATGGAAGGCTTCTTCATGTTTGATAGTAGGTTTACATCATTGACCTATGATCGGATGATTCCACGGATGTTCAAATCCAGCTCATCCATTCACATTCGTTGGAATGTACTAGGGTACCTTGGGAATCATTGACATTAATGGTGATCTCCCTCACGCTTGTTAACGGTTTACATCATTGACTAGTAATCAAGTGGTTTCTGCCATGGTCGACATCAAAATATCTATTCACATCGTTAGATTCGTACTACATCAGGATCAGTAAGAAGACCCTGGGTTGAGTGATCACTTTGATATGTACTTTGCCCAGGTTACGAAGGAGTTTCTCTTGAACAATGACACATATACTGTTACATAGATCCACTTTGTATTGGTCGTGGCTATGTCTTGTCATCTCGTAGATCCACTGTGTATTCTTCGTGGATACGATCAGTTCAAGCCATAAGAGTATAGATCCATAGTGTATTTTCAGTGGCTATACCTTTTTATCAATACAATTATGTATCCGCAGTGTATTTTATGGCGGCCATATCTTGCAAGTCTTGATCACCCAAGNGAGCACGCTGAAGGAAGAGACCAGAGGTTCCTTCTCCCCCCAACGGAAGGCTCTTTGGGGCCCTCACACAATTTGCTTTCCTTACAAATGAGATGAACTGCACATAGCAGTGAAATAACTCTCGGTGATGCAGTTGATGGGTTGTTGTTAAAGGATGAGCCCTTAACCATATGAACAGCATAACAGTGCTTAGAATTCCTTCCCAAAACAATGAATCCTCATGAATTTTTATAGCAGCTCCTGGGCGGTCACGTAACCTTCTCAAAGTGTGAACAGGGACCTGTTTAGGGTTTATTTAGGTCATTAACCCGCCGATTTTGCAGATCCGACTCTGATTTGAGAGTCAAATCATCTTGGGGGCCGGTCCATAGGAGGTTGGTAGGCTGACCTATTCAATTAATGCGTCGTATTAGCATATGCATGGGTTTGTATGTTGACAGCCGCGCGTCGAGTGCGCATGCGCGCAAATCACGTTTTTGTCCCGCGCTTGCGCGCGCGCACTAAACTGCTGTAAAGCGCCCTTCAATTTTTGGTTACTTTGTATAGTTTTTGGCCCTTCCAGAGTGTTGTGAGATTAATTCAGTTCCATGAATGACTTCATTTCTGTTTTGATGATGTGGAGTTCTTGTCGCCATGTGCAGACAAAATTTCAGTGATAACACTCGCTAAAGCACACATCGACATGCCCATATAGGATCGAACCCTTACTTATTCTGGTTCATTAAACAAAGGAAGAGGAACTTACCAAAGGTGAGTTATTTCGAGCATGTGTTACCCTCCTCAATCTCATTAAATGAAAAAGAGGTACTCGTCTATCTGGATGGGGGAAAAAATTGAAAGAAGAAAGCCAGGCAGTCTCTTGAGAACATTATCAAGCAATTCTTAGGGTCGCCCTTGAACACGACACTTTGTCATATGCACACATTATAACCCGCTGAACCTCTGCACTAAGCCAATCCTTTGAGTTTCTTTCACTCCTTTGGGTCACTTGATGTAAGTCACAACATCCACTGCATCATCAAGTTTTGGTCCATGTCATGTTTCTGCTGGTGTGTCTCAGTGTTCAAGGGAAGTATCCGCCTCGAGAGTTAGCCATCACAAATATCTTGTCTCAATACTCATGTTAGTCCATGTTCATTTGATCTATCAATTACATCTCTATGTCCATTTCATGTCAGTGATGGGGGATACATCAAGGCCCTCTTTCGATGAGCTTATTCCTGTCGAATTCAACACATTTTCCAGGAATTAGGCTTAGAAACTAGTTAGTACTTTGGGACTTGGATGCCTCAATGGAAGGCTTCCTCATGTTCGATAGTAGGTTTACATCATTGACCTATGATCGGATGATTCCACGGATGTTCAACTCCAGCTCATCCATTCACATTCGTTGGAATGTACTAGGGTACCTTGGGAATCATTGACATTAATGGTGATCTCCCTCACGCTTGTTAACGGTTTACATCATTGACTAGTAATCAAGTGGTTTCTGCCATGGTCGACATCAAAATATCTATTCACATCGTTAGATTCGTACTACATCAGGATCAGTAAGAAGACCCTGGGTTGAGTGATCACTTTTATATGTACTTTGCCCAGGTTACGAAGGAGTTTCTCTTGAACAATGACACATATATTGTTACATAGATCCACTTTGTATTGGTCGTGGCTATGTCTTGTCATCTCGTAGATCCACTGTGTATTCTTTGTGGCTACTATCAGTTCAAGACATAAGAGTATAGATCCATAGTGTATTTTCAGTGGCTATACCTTTTTATCAATACAATTATGTATCCGCAGTGTATTTTATGGCGGCCATATCTTGCAAGTCTTGATCACCCAAGCATAGGTATGCCTGCCTTGGGTTTTGAAATATGTCATGATATTTGTTGGATGTTTGTGTGCAGCTTCCGTCAGGTTCTCTGAGTCTCTACCCTTGCTTGAAAGTCTCCAAAGCATTTCAGTTATCAGTTCACATATTCTAACTTCATACTTTGGGGGGCAATCTATTACACCTCAATATTTCTCACTTTGATAAGTGTCGTAAGTGTTGCATGATCCTCTCGACTGTCGCAAGTGTCGCATGTCATTCACAAGTGTTGCAGACATCAAACAAAGCATACTTCCATGATGATGACACCAATGAGAAATCTAGAATAACTCAGACACTTGATTTGGAGGAAGGAGAATGATTAGCTGAAGTCAAGGAACTCTTATCACCTGAAAGGAGATCTTAAACAAAGGTTTTGAAGGTGAGCGCTCCCCTACACCAGCCTTAAGAGTGTTGGCGCTCCCCTATAAGGTCTCAGGGAGCATTATAACTCTTATATCCCCCTCTGAAGGAGCACTATCCATCCTTGGAGCGCTGGCACTCCCCTCAAGCTTCCTAGGGAGCGCTATAGCACCCTGATGCCCCTTTTGAGGGAGAGCTGTCTAATCTGAGGCAGTAGTTTTCCCGCTGAGGAGAATAAGGGGAGGATATTTCAAGTTTGGAAGGTAGTTGCATTCGAATTCTTGGATGATTACACGGATGTTCGACTCCAGCTCATCCATTCACATTCTTTGGAATGTACTAGGGTACCTTGGGAATCATTGACATTAATGGTGATCTCCCTCGCGCTTTTTAACGGTTTACATCATTGACCGGTAATCAAGTGGTTTTTTCCATGGTCGACATCAAAACATCTATTCGCATGGTTAGATTCATACTACATTGGGATCGGTAAGAAGGACCTGGGTTGAGTGATCACTTTGATATGTACTTTGCCCAGGTTACGAAGGAATTTCTCTTGAACAATGACACATATACTGTTACATAGATCCACTTTGTATTGGTCGTGGCTATGTCTTGTCATATCGTAGATCCACTGTGTATTCTTCGTGGCTACAATCAGTTCAGGTCATAAGAGTATAGATTCATAGTGTATTTTCAGTGGCTATACCTTTATTATCAATACAATTATGGATCCGCAGTGTATTTTATTGCGGCCATATCTTGCAAGTCTTGATCACCCAAGCATAGGTATGCCTACCTTGGGTTTTGAAATATGTCATGATATTTGTTGGATGTTTGTGTGCAGCTTCCATCAGGTTCTCCAAGTCTCTACCCTTGCTTGAATGTCTACAAATCATTTCAGTTATCAGTTCGCATCTTCTAACTTCATACTTTGGGGGGCAATCTATTACACCTAAATATTGCTCACTTTGATAAGTGTCGTAAGTGTCGCATGATCCTCTCGACTGTCGCAAGTGTTGCATGTCATTCACAAGTGTCACAAACATCAAACAAAGCATATTGCCATGATGACAACACCAAGGAGACATCTAGAATAACTTGGACACTTGATTTGGAGGAAGGAGAATGATTAACTGATGTCAAGGAACTCTTATCACCTGAAAGTAGCTCTTAAACAAAGGTTTTGAAGGTGAGCGCTCCCCTATAAGGTATCATGGAGTGTTATAACTCTTATCTCCCCCTCTGAAGGAGCACTATCCATCCTTGGAGCATTGGCGCTCCCCTCAAGCTTCCTAGGGAGCGCTATATCACCTTGATGCCCCTTTTGAGGGAGCGTTGTCTAATCTGAGGCAGTAGTTGGCCCGTTGAGGAGAATAAGGGGAGGATATTTCAAGTTTGGAAGGNTTCAACAATCTTGTAGTTTTGGGCAGCCCGTGAACTAGGATTAAAGGTAGATTTTTGGATAGTGCTCTTAGGGGGGCATAAAATGGAGTCAAATGAAGGTTTCTCGATCTAGAGCTGTTCGGACGAAGCTAGAATATGGAGGACTAATGGAATATGGTAATGGGTCCGGTAAGGAACCGTTAGTAGTCTTTGGTATATCAGGTTTAACCTGTGTGTCATATGTCGCAGTGTGAGTGGTCAGATTAATCCCGTTAAACATGTAAATGTGGGCACTTGTCGAGGCCTCATCATGGGATTGGTTGGAACTACCCCCTAGAGTGGGGGTTTGAGCAACCAAATATTGTTGTTGTGGAAAAGGCTGGGTAAGCACAGCGGGTTGTGAATTTCCTTTGAAAATCTTGGTCACTTCATCGCAATGTGGACAGTCTCAAGTGTAGTGATCGTCGCCACAAATGAGACATGGGAATTTCGGTTTCCGTTGTGGTTGTTTCCCGGCAACAAGGGTTTGCGGTTGATTTTTTGGTTGTTCGTTGTTGTTGTTTTTCTTTGGTTTATTTCTTATTTTATTTTTTCCCCCAGTTTGTTATGAAGGGGTCGATTGGACCACATTCACCTCAGAGACCTGAGTTTGAGGGGAGGTAGAAAAGGGTGCATTCGTACTAGGAGCAGTCGTCGAAGCGAGCCGCTGGGTTGTTCCAGTCAATTGGGAAGAAGATTGGGTTTTGACGGAGCCAATAACTCCATCTGCGTGTGAGGTAGATGATGGTTTGGATGGATCATTAGTGGCACGGGTAGCATTCGGTATCAAATCGTAAAGAGTACCAAACTGCGAATAAACCAAATCTAAGTACTGGGCCTGAGCAATAGCCTCTTCCTCTGTGACTACACCACCCATGGCAACATCACGAGCGATCTGGGGTAACAGTGATTTGGTGAACCATTCCGCTAATAATTGGTCAGGAATGACCGCTTTGATTATCCTTCGTCATCGTCTCCATTCATGAATATGATCAGAAATATGTATGGAGGTTGTCTGACGAAGGGAGGTAAATAGTTCAGTACCCGTCTCGTATCAAATGGGTAGTTGGAAGTGTGTGAGGAAGGACATGACAAGGGAGTTGAAATCGTGAAAAGAGGCACGTGGTAGTTCAATATACCATTTTTCTATAGAAACCGTAAGCGTTTGTTGGAAAAGACGCAAACGTATAGAATTGTCCATGAGGGAGTTGGATGAACACCATAGATGGAAAGTCATCATGTGATTGTTTGGGTCTTCTCCAGACTTTCCATCGAATTTTGGAATATTGGAAGGAAGTTTAGCTGGAATAGATGGCCAAACCGGAGAATGAAAAATAGGATCATTCGTTAACCGAGACAAGTATGGAAGGTCTAGAGTTGCGAGGAAAGGTAGTTGTCAGTTAACCTGTGGGTAATACTGGTGTGGCATAGGGACACCAGTAGGGACATACACTGGATTATGCGGATAATTGTAACCAGTGGGCCCTCTTGTTTAAGGTTTTTGTTGACCATGTTACACGGGATTTGAGGTGTGTTGAGAAACATGTGCGAGCGGAGGATAACCGGATGGGTTTTGAGGATTATAAGCTGGATTTGGCATTTTTCCATAAGGAGGTTGTTGTGGAGCTTGAGGATTGTATCCCGCCAAGAACTGTGGGTTTCCTGGAAAAGGGATATTGCACGGATTAGGTGTGGTAGACACATTTTGTACGTACGGTTGATGGTAAGCTCCGGATTGAGGTTACCCCCAGCATGAGCGTGCCCTCCAAATGGAAGTTGTACTCTGGTGGGAGGATACCCCCTAGCTTGAGGTAGAGTTCCCAGAATTTGAGAACCAGACGTAAATGACTGACCGGTACCACTGAACGGATTAAGACCACCAAGACCGGTCCCTCCAGGTTGTTGGATAGGTATGGAACTTCCCGGCATAACTTGGGTAGTAGTGGTAGCGGAAAAATTTAGTGCTCTGTACCCAAAAGGGAGTGATGATGAAGGTCTAGGTGTTACTGGTGTGCCAATTGCAGCTTGGCTAACCACCGCATTACCGACAGAAATAGTCGGAATGTGAGGGACCATTGTAGAATGGGTCGTCTGGAGAGAAAAAGTGGACCTTGGGCCGACAGCCGATGTGTTCGGACTAATGGATAGTGTGGCTGAAAAAATGGTAGTACTGGTAAAATGGTTTAAGGGTACGGTGTAGCTGATAGGTGCATTGACACCTATTCCTGCTCCATAAAGATCCCACACCATGCACGGTGGACTTTGAACAATGTCTGTGGTCCAAAAGGGGTCATCGACTAAAGGGTTTGAATGAGACCCAGCCGAAATGCCAGAAGGATTGACGATGACAAATTCACCGACTGAATTCAGTTGGAGAACATGTCACTCATATCCCTCCGGAATGCGGAAATCTTCTGGAGACTCTAAAACAATTCAAAAATTTTCTAAAGGAGTGGGAACTTCTTCTTGGGAAGTTGTAGTTTCTTGAACCTCTCTTTGTTGAGGATATTCCTCCATAGAATGAGGGGGTAAAGGGGTGTTCCCTTCCATATTTTCTGGAGGAAGTCCCTGTAGCCTCCGCGAACGGTGTGGAGGGTCGATGTTGGAAAAAAAGAGTCGGTGGAAAAGATCTATGGCCAACTAACTAAAAGAAACAGGATACGCTAATAGAATCTAAGAATCACAACCAAGCAAATAGGACCTTCTCTCGATGACCGTACTAGTTGGTGATGAAATCAAACGTCGCATGATCAAGTCAAGAAGGGGCGGGGATATGGTGGAACGGTTACAATGGCGACCTGCTTAACAGACTTTCACCCTAGTGCAAGCTTCCACACAGTAATTGTGGATTTACCCTCCAAGGAGCCCGAGTGAGTTTGACCAATGTATGCTCTAGGTACAGTGAGACTTCCCTTCACTGTCACCTTGTGTAAGACCCTAAAGATTATGGCCACTAAGTTTACCAATTCGTAGTCAGCCCTTGGGAAGGTACAGTCGACAGTCCAGTCCAAACGTATGAGTAGGGTATCTAGCCCGAAATCAACTTGAAATATTCCAGTCAACATTGTGGGTATACCTTTAAGTGATCCCCATAATACGATCTGACCACTACAATAAGTCAAACCATGGAGGGATAATCCCCATAGCTTTCCCGAATGTGACCTCGTGCATAACCCCTGTATGAGAGGGGGATCCCAGGCAGACTTATACGACAACTGGATTTGACTCTCCCTAGCTCAGGATGCTAATGTTTGTTTTCGAAACTTTGGAGAGTTATGCTCACAGCCTAATCCAAAGTACTAATCCTAGTCTACTGTTGGTGGAGGATCCTAGAAAAGAAAATTTTCTAGATAGTTTTTAATTAGCGTTCATTTTATAGTTGTTCTTTACTCAGAAGGGGTGCATGGAGGTGAAACGAATGGAATGATGACTCGGTCCCCAAAAATGCATCAAAGATGATAAGCAATCATTTATTTTCAATGAATATCTATTTAAGGGAGGGAGAGAGAGTTCTTTTCACTAACAAGCACTAATAAGGAATGTCCTCAAACAAATTTTCTTCAATCAAATCCGATGTGGTGCTAAAACTTTTTGGAAATACCTTCTAATATGCAAAATCAATCATGAAGATGTCTCTTTATTGTTTGTATGTGAATAATGATTAATTCGAAACAACACTTTTCCTACCAATTATCCTTTTGGATCAAGGAAACTCAGAGAAACACAAGCAGGTTTTGTACAAACAATACACCCTCTCGTTGTGATAAAAGGCAAGAGGAAAAAGAAAAGAAAAAACAAAGAGAAATCAAGAACTCCGCACCAAAAAAAATGTCGAAGAACAATGACCTTAACTAAAACTAAATGAAAATATTTGTAGACTTCTAATGTCTTTCACCAGAGTTTCTCGCTCAGTTAAAAAGGAGAGAAAAACAATGCATGGGTTTCAAACTCCCAACAACAGAAAAACTCAAAAAATAGTGAAGAAAGCTACAAAATCTAAACATCAAGGTGTTTGTTCCTCAGAAGGAAGGATGTCAAAGTTGAATAGGAAGAAGCATTGACTCACAGAGAGGCTCAGCAAGTGAAACACAGAGGTTAGACCTTGAAAAAACAATTATGGAAAGGTTTTTTGGCCAAAAGAGGGCTGGCGCTCTGGTGTAAAGGGAACCAAGCATTATAGTGCTTTCTGTAAGAGAGTCAGGGAGCGTTGGCACTCTATTAACACAGCCACAGGGGCACCAAGTTAAAAAAGCTCCTACAAATGTAAAAAAATCCAAAAATTGCAGTCTAGTCTTGTCAATCAAGCTGAGTGTGATGGGGTAGGGAGTCAATCAGCTCATGAAATCAATCAAGAAGGGGTGAACCAAGTATGAAAAAAATCAAGGGGTAAGACAAGGTCTATGAGGAGAAATCAAAACAAAAAGGTTTCGATTCGATACCTCCCCAACGGAGTCGCTAGTTTCTATTGAAGGAAAATCTCCCTATGGATAGGTAGATCTCCTCTTGAGAGCTAGACTCTTAACTCTTAAGACAAAATATGATTAACGTGGACACTGACTTCCTTTCAGATCTATACAAACTAATGCATGAGAAGGAAGGAGGACAGGAGTACCTTTTTACCAATGTTTGTCCCTGCACGCTCTGAGTTGAGGTCCGATCTTTCGCTCCTCGATGAGCCCTGTAGACAAACAATAGTACAACCACTTCTTACTCTATTGATATTAGCTCGAAAATAGATCTATCTATCAATGATAAGTTCATGTAAGATCAAATGCGAACTAGAAAGAAACAGGCCAAGTGTGTCATATTGATGAGAACAATGACAGAAGTAACTCACAACCTTGGATGCGAATGCAACAGCTTCATCAAGTCCCCTTTGTCTAACCCTTGCTCAAAATATCCACAACCTAGATGATAGCAGCTTCACTGATTACTCTCCTCCAATTCACTGTGTGTTTCCTATGAGATCATATGTTTCATGCTTGCAATTCTTTCCCCTTTCCACCATCATAGAGCCTGTTTATATAGGTTTAGAGAGGCTTAACCTCTTGAGGTATCTTTTAGGGTAGGTTGAGGAATTCCCTCCTCAAATCAGGTATCTTCTCCTAAGATCATGATTGAACCAGGAATTCAAATGCAACTGCCTTCCAAACTTGAAATATCCTCCTTTGATTCTCCTCAACAGATCAACTGCTACCCAGATTAGACAGGGCTCCCTCAAAAGGGGCATCAGGGTGCTATAACACTCCCTAGTAGGCTCAAGGGGAGCGCCAATGCTTCAAATATTTGTAGCGCTCCTTCAAAGGGGTGATTTGGTGCTATAACACTCCCTAGCACCTTGTAGGGGAGCGCTAGCGCCCCTAAGGGTGAAATAGGGGAGCGCTCTCTCTTAAAACCCTAGTTTGAGAGCTCCTTTCAGGTGGTAATAGTTTCTTGACTTCAGTTAACCATCTTTCTTCCTCCAAATTAGGTCTTTGAGGTCTTCTAAGTGTCTCGTTGGTGTCGTCATCATGGCAGTATTCTTTGTTTGACATTTGCGACACTTATGAACAACATGCGACACTTATGACAGTCGTGAAGAACATGCGACACTTGTGACACTTATCAAATCAAGTAATATTGATGTGTAACAATATGTACCATATATAAAAGTAGAAAAGGAAAAGGTGCAATGATTCATCAGTGGACTACCTAAGGACTATCATAACAAGATTAAATTTAACGAGCCAAAGACCCTAGAAGACACTATTTGAAAGGAAAGATATTGTTATGAACAACTTGGGCATCGGATAAAACCTCATGAAGGCTGGAAATAGAAGAATAGTTCGAGATTCCAGAAAAAGGGGTTTAAATCCCTAAGATTTAAAAACTATAAAAAGGACTCAAGGGTGAGCTTCCCAACTTGAAGTTTACACCAGTAGAATTTCCCCTCCTAGAGAGGAAATAAACCTTCTGGATCTACCCAAAGAAATATTGATGACCCAAAGAGAGAACCCTTGATATGTTGGGGTTGTGGAGAAGAACATCTACTGAGGGACTACCCGCACCGACAATAGAACAATCAGAGAATTTACAACGTTCAATAAGCTACCACCGTCAATGACATGGCTAGGAGTGTGCTGCAAATTTATGTAGCCTTGGATAATAAGCAAGCTAACCAACAAGCTTCAGTGGTGGAGATGGAAGGTATGATCACCAACCATCTAGTGTCTATTTTAATTGACCCTGGTTCAAATTTGAGTTATATAGCTCCTAAGGCTATTGATAAGTGTAAATTACAGCCACATAAACACGCCAAGCCATGGTTGGTACAGTTAGCCACAGGCACCAAAAGAAAGGTAGTGGAGGTCATACCAGCTTGCCAATTCAATATGGGTGAATTACCCACCCAAGAAACCCTTAACATACTACCCCTAGGATCATATGACCTATTGATTGGTATGGACTGGCTAGCCACATATAAAGCCAGACTGGACTGTTACCATAAAACCTTATAAAGTGTAAGTGAAGAAGGAAGAAGGATAACCCTTCAAGGGATCCAAAAACCTATCTCGGTGAGATGAATATCAACCCTTCAAATGAGAAAGTATTGTAGAAAGGGATGTCCACTATATGTGATACAAGTGTTGGAATCAATTGAAGATGACAAACCAAGCCTTGAAGACCACCCCACACTAAGASAATATAGAGATGTATTTCCGGAAGAGGTACCGGGTCTACCTCCGAGAARGGACATTGACTTCTCGATAGAAATTGCACTAGGAGMGATGYCAGTGTCTAGGACTCCCTATAGGATGAGCACACCCGAGATARTTGAGCTTAAATTACAACTAAAAGAAATGATGGACATAGGCTATATCCAACCCAGTGTTTCCCCATGGGGAGCACTAGTTCTGTTTGTAAAGAAGAAAGGTGGTACCCTCCGACTGTGCATAGATTATAGACAACTCAATAAGGTAACCATAAAGAACAAGTACCCCTTACCCAGGATCGATGGCATGTTTGATCAATTGGGAGGTGCTTCCATCTTCTCAAATATTGACTTGAGATTTGGACACCATCAAGTCCGAATCAAGGGTGAAGACATCCACAAAACTGCCTTCAGGACGAGATATGGTCACTCTGAGTTTGTTGTAGTACCATTTGGATTAACCAATGCCCCTGGCACTTTTATGTGCTTGATAAACAATGTGCTCAACAAATTTCTAGACAAATTTGTACTGTTTTTTATCAATGATATATTAATTTAATCCAAGAATAGAGAGGAACATGAGGAACATCTTAGACTTGTTCTTCAAGTGCTAAGAGAACATCATCTCTATGCCAAATTTAGCAAGTGCAACTTTTTCCAGAAGCAAATACATTACTTGGGCCATATCATATATGAAGAAGGAGTAGTAGTAGACCCTGACAAGATCAGGTCTATCATGGAATGTCCTACCCCAAAGGACGTTTCAGATACCAGATCATTTATGGGCTTAGAAGGATACTATAGGAGATTTATAAAAGGATTCTCCAAGATTGGTTTTCCAATCAATGCCCTCCAAAAGAAGGGAGCTAAATTCACGTAGACATAAGAATGTGAAGAAAGATTTAAATCCCTAAAACATTTACTGACCCACGCACCTGTGTTGAAGATCGTCGATCCCGAAGCTGACTTCCTTGTGTGAACAGATGCCTGCAAGGAAGGGCTCGAAGGAGTCCTTATGCAAGGAGGAAGTGTAGTCTACTATGAATCCTGAAAATTGAATGAGCACGAAGTCAACTATGTGACCCATGTGTTCGTGCTCGAATCGTCGCCGGGTGAGCAAAAATGGGAGCACTAGCATGCCCTGTTGGGCTTGGCAAGGCAGAACAGGATGTTGTAGAGCAAAAAGGGTTAACAGAAAACAGAAAACAAAACAGAATACAATCTATCTAACAACTGAAAGCAAATAACAATTCGAAAATAAACAAAAACATCAAACGTGAGACAAGGGAGTCATCAATGGTTTCAAGGCTTGATCTATTAGCGAAACCAGAGCACACGCTAAAGACAGAGATAGGGGCTCCCTCCAGCGGAAGGTCCTTCGGAGCCCTCAACACAATGCTTTCCTTACAAAATGAATAGAACTAAACTGAGTGATGAAAGAACTCTGGGTTAGGCCGCTGATGGATTGCTTGTCAAAGACTGAGCTATGAATCATCTGGACAGCGTAACATTGCTTTGAATTCTCTGCTAAAACAATGAGTCTCCACGGCTATTTATAGCATTTTCCAGGCGATCACGTAACCAACTTCCAGTGTAAACACAGACCTGTTTAGGGTTCACTTAAGCCATTAATTCGCCAAATTTGCAGAGCCGACCCTGATCTGAAGGTAAAATCATCTTGGGGGCCGGTCCATTGGCGGTCGGGAGGCCGACTTAAGCAATTAATGCGTCGTATTAGCAGATGCGCATCTTTTTGTGTTGACAGGCGCGCGTCGGGGCGCGCATGCGCCAGAAACACGTTTTTGTCCCGCGCATATGCGCGCGCACCAAGCTGCTGTAAAGTGCCCTTCAATTTTTGGTTACTTTGTATAGTTTTTGATCCTTTTGGAATGTTGTGAACTTAATTCAGTGCCATGAATGACTTCATTGCTATTTTGATGATGTGGAGTTCTTGTTTCCATGTGCAGACGAAATTTCAGTGATAACATGGATCTATAATTGGTCGCCATAGTGCACGCCTTAAAAATGTGGAGGCATTATCTCATGGGAAGGAAATTTGTACTTATGACAGACCACTTTGGATTGTGATATCTGTTTGACCAACCAAAGCTCAATGCTAGACAAGCTAGGTGGATGGACCTTCTTAGTGAGTTTGATTTTGAAATTAAACATATCAAAGGAAAGGAAAATAAGGTGGCCAATGCCCTTAGTAGAAGTATGAAAACAATTTACCTGACAACAATGAGCACCTTGGAGACGAATGTCAAGGAAAGAGTTAATAATGCATAAGAAACAAACACATTCTTCCAGACCGTGACCTCGTACCTAGAGCAAGAAACCACAGGGATAAAGTATGAAGGCTACGAGATGATAGATGGAGGTCTTCTAACTTACAAAAACAAATTGTATATTCTAGATTGTCATGATTTGAAGAGGTTCATAATGGATGAACTACATAAAAGACCATATACTGGTCATCCAGGATACCAGAAGATGATCACAGCCACCAGGAAACAATTCTATTGGCCTGGATTGAAGAAATACATTGCTGAGTACTTAACCAAATGCATAGAATGCCAACAGGTTAAAGCAGAACACTGACACCTAGTAGGATTATTACAACCTCTACCAATACCGGAATGGAAATGGGAAACCATCTCCATGGATTTTATCACTGGATTACCAACCTTGACCAAATAGAATGACTCCATCATGGTAGTGGTGGATAAATTGAGCAAGTCCACTCATTTTATCCCTGTCAAGTTGACTTGCAAGGAAATAGACATCACCAATGTATTCATGAAGGAGATATTCAGAATACATTGTATGCCTAAAGAGATCGTGTCTGACAGAGACACAAAATTTACTTCCAACTTTTGGAAATCTTTGATGGATGGTCTGGAGACCAAATTACTGTTTAGCACAGCCTATCATATTCAAATCGATGGACAGATAGAAATAGTGAACCAAATATTAGAAGACATGCTAAGGATGCATGTAATTCATCAACCCAAAAAGTGGGAAGATTACCTGCCACTGGTGGAATTCGCCTACAACAACGACTACCAAGAATCCCTGAAGACGAGTCCTTTCGAAGTCCTCTATGGTAGGACATGAAAAACTCCAGTTAGTTGGAGTAATCCTATAAACAAAATTACTATTGGACTTGACATGTTGAAAGAAATGGAACAACAAGTGATTCAGATAAAACAAAATCTAAAGGTCACTCAGAACAGAGAGAAAAGTTACGCCGACTGAAAGAGAACTCCAAGAGAATTCAAGATAGGAGACCACGTATATCTTAGAGTTAGGCCCAGGAAGAGTTCCCTGAGGATGGGAGCTTGTGCGAAGTTGGCACCTTGGTATTGTGGACCCTTTGAAGTTCTAGATAGAGTGGGACCTGTAGCCTATAGGCTAGCACTTCCTCCCACAATAAAAGCAGATAATGTTTTCCATGTTTCATTATTGAAGAAATATGTACATGATTCTAATCATA
>JZKD02S1988156.1:0-25664 GCA_000966675.3 Picea glauca
CTAGCAATGAAGAGGGGGAAAAGAGTGTAGCTAAGGCTAGGCTCTTTCTCTCTTCAAATAATGGCTGAAAATCTTGACGGGGACATGAGACAAGGACCTACAATGTGTGCTTGTCGCCTAGGGTTTATTCAACAAGTTTATAACAATATAAGAAAGAAATAACAATACAAACATTCAATCAAGAAGTTTTGCAGAAATTTACTTACATTTCACCAAGAAATAACATAGCAAACCCTAGTTGTAACACCTTCCATCAAGAAATGCCAATAGAAATCCAAAAATGCCTTCCTTCAACAAGTGTGCCTTACAATTTCAGCCAAGAAATCCAAGTGTAGCACAGATTTCAGACCTCACTAATGAGTGAGTGAGTGATCATAAAAAAATGAGAGTAAAAAACCTCAATTTATATTGTACCATGACCTAATTTCACTTTTAGGTCATAAAAGGCCGACAAGGCCAAAATACTAAAAATCATATTGTTTTACATTAAATGATTAAAATTAAACCCTAATAAAGCTAAAGAGAGATGTCATGCCCCCTTTAGGGTGACGTTAGCCCCTTCTAGGGGAAATGGAGCATCCTGGAGCAAAACGTTAGCCCTCCTTGGGCTTCTCCAACCTGCCACACATGCCAACACTGCCAAATATGCCTCCCAAGACGTCCACAAGGTTGGATGATGTCATGATCATCATGGGTGACATCCTGGGCCTTCCAGGGTCATCGTTCCAATGGAGAGGGCACAACCCCCCTAGGTCAAGCTCTGTCAGGCTGCCTCTGGTGGAACGTCCTCCTCTTCTCCGGTGCAAAGCCTCTGATCCATCTTTGTCCTATCTCTACCCCCTGATGGGGTCTCAACATCCATTTGGTGGGCTCTTCAACCCCATGGAGGTATGAACTAATCATCTCCCCATGTGTACCGGTCCAACATGGTACTTGTCCGTCGGGCATGATCCTGCACATCAACAGCTACACGCTCCATGGGCTCATAAGTCACAGGGATCATAGCAATGTCAATCACATATCATCATCAATATTATTAAACATGTGCATAAAATCCCCAATACCTCAGTTAAAATCTCAAAGACATTACACAAGCCTGCAATACAAGTTTGGAGAAAAGGACAGGGCGTCCTATTGGACTAGTGTCCACTGGAAGAGGAAAGTTTCTGGAAGATACCTCATCTGAGCCATGTAAGTGGGTGATGTGGACAAGGGATGTCCAGGCAAGTGGGTGCATTGAGAGTAGAGGATGCAAAGATTTACCTGTGGATGCCTTTGTAGAAGGTGAGCTGCACCTATCCTGGATGCAAATTTTTCCAAGCCCATGCATTTTATTTTTTATTCTTTTATTCTTTTATTTCTTTTTCTTCAAGATTCTAATCAGGGGACACTGTCTTGGTGTGGTGACCAGTGCTGGAAACGTTACCCACAAGTACTTTCATAGAAATGAGAAGGATGTCTTGTGATGAGACCCCCTTTCCCTTGGCCATGCAACCAAGGGTCACTACCCTGGCGTGGTAGACAACTGGTGGTAATTTCATACTGCTAGGTACCCATGGACCTAATAGGCTGGCTCGTGATGAGACCCCCTATCCTTTGACCAGATCTTGTTTTATTATTTCTTACGGGTCCCTCTTGTTTCTTGCTGAGAAGCCTTTTATTTCTTTCTTGGGGATCCCTGGGTGAAGCATCTCGAGGTTTTATTCTTAGGCTTTTATCTTTTGCCAGCTTGATTTTACCTTCTAGGCCTTTAGCCTCTTCTTCCCACGAGATAAGGTGCAATCCTAAAAATAGGTCAACCAAGTGGCCAGACAAGTGTAATGGGGCAGATGAGCAGGAAGCAAGATGAAAAAGTGGAGCTATGACGTGAGCAGACGATGGATTTTTAGAAATCCCCCCAGTGACAAACCAAAACCTACAGACACAGGCTTACTAGGGCATCCTGTCAATCCCCCTAGAAATGGTCAAGTGGGAAAGTATAAGATCCAAGCATTTGTTAGAAATAAAAGGAATCAAATGCACATATTCAAGGGTTTTGATGATCAAAGTGACACATACCATGATACCCGAACTCATTACCTCATGGAGAAAGAACCATCTCTGACACAAGACCAAACCGATGGTGATGGATGTTGCTCCTGCTAAAAAGATAGAGGCATTGAAAGGAAGAAAAGGTGGGCCCTCCAGGGCCATGCTAAAGTCGATTCGGTTCTCGGTATTCCATGTCTAGGACCTGTGGGCCTCGAGACATGATCTCCTAGTTATCCCTAAAAGTGGGGGATAACAGGACCATCGGATCTGGAGATCAGACAATGATCGTTAGATCAGGGAGATCTGCGTCAGCAGATTACGTCAACAAATATCGTCCTCGAGGACATGTGGCAGACCACGTCAGCAAGGACATGTGGAAGACCATGTCAGCAAGGACATGTGGTGCAATCAGACAATGACAAGTGTCAAGTTGATTCGACATTTCAGGTACGTGGTAATCACAAATCCGAGTGACACATGGTTGTTGCTTAGCTCGTGACACGTCATCGAGTGACGCGAGAGTTACGTCACTTTGGGAGTTTTGCTTCGGGAGTTTTACCACCAGTACTCGCCCAAAGACCTGAAGTCCTGAATGCCAAAGACCCGAAGTGGATACTAGTCTTCCTATCTGAAGATCACTTCAGGTGTATTCTCGATCGTTGATCATGTAGCAGGATACGTGTCAATGGATCGTGAACTCCGAGAGAAACTTCTCCGAGAAAACGCGAAGGAGAAAGGTTTGAGATTACTGAAGGCCGAAGTTCCAGAGTGAAGGATAGTCGTTGGATTAAAGAGGACATGTGTCAGTAGATTGTCGACTCTAGGAAAAAGCAAAGGAAGGATGAAAGAAAGTTGAGAGTTGAGATTGCCAAACCTCAAATACCCGAAGGGTTTGTGACTGTCGATCCAAAAGGGACATGCATTGTTGGATCGTGGAATCTGGGTGAAATAATCTAGGAGCAAACAAGAGTTTGAGAATTGAAATCTCTGAAGTCCGGAGGCCCAAAGGAGATCTCGACCGTCGATCCGAGAGGGACACACGTCATTGGATTGTGGACTCTGGGTGAAATTCTCTGGGAGCAAGGGGAGTTTGAGAATTGAAAGGCCCGAAGGCTGGACTCATGGAGGAAATCCTGATCGTCAATTGAAGATGATAGATGTGAGCAGATCTTCCATTCCGAAAGATATCCAGTCAACAACAACAGGGTTTTAGATTTGAAACTCCTGGAGCCCAGATCACGTAGGAAATATCAACCGTTGAAGGTGAGATTTGGTCCACAGACTTTAGAGGATAGATTTGAACCGTTCATTCAAGAGCACCGTAAAGATCATGAGATCAATGGTCGTGCTCCATTGCGGGGCCAAACCATGCTCGAGTCTTAACTTTTCATGAGCGGGCCATAATTGAAACCACGGTTTTGGAGAAAGGACGCGTGGAGGCTCGTAGTGAATTGCGGGGTGAAAAGCGGGTTGTCCTCAAACCGCCTATAGACCCGCTCGCAATCGCATGGTCACATGAACTCATCGCCCAAGGTCATATCTAGGGAAGAGCTGGGACGTCTCTAAGCTCCACTTCGGAGTTCAGGAGATTAGGAGTTGGGAGAGTCGGGGTGACTCACGATAGATGGCCCGAAACGTGAAGTCCCAAAGTGACTGGCCCCATGTCACAGCCAGCGGTCACGAGAAGGAAGGGGCGTAGGAGCCAAAGGATCCAAAATCGGATGATTGTAACTGCCAGAGAGGACGAAGAATTGGGACTGATAGAGAAACAAAGGATTCTCAAGATAACTAGCAGAGAAGCCAAAGAGCCTTGAATAACGGCCAGAGAAGATGAAGAGTTTGTATGATGATTAAGTAGATGATATGATGTGAGAAATACATGCATAAAAGAGAAATGAAGGTATTCAATTGGGTAGCCATGCAGTCATGAGGATGAGATGAAGTGAACGACCTGTAGAGAGAACTGTGACGCAGTGAAGAGGCGCAACATGAATTATGAAGAAGGTGCACAGAGAGTATAAAAACACAGAACACAGAAGAGATGGGGGATGTTGTTGAGTGTGGTTCATGCGGGTAGAAGCACACTGTGTGTAGGAGCTGAAGCGCATAGAAGAGGTGTGGTGAGCAGAGAGACATTGATGCAGGAAAGGCAGAGCAGTGTAGCAAAACAATGATTAGAATGGTACACATAGATAAATGCGGTATCACTATGATAAATTCAAGAAAGCAAAAGATTTATATCTCAGGGTGCTAGGGAGGACTGTGGTCCTTAGAGTTTCAAGTGGGTGCTTGAACATAGGGAGTTGTAACTTCCATCTGGTTGCAGCCAGAAAAATCAGGGTGGCAGGGTGGTGCAAGGGAGAACTATTGTTCTCTATTATACAGGTTGGTACATGTGTGACTGGAAGTTGTAGCTTCCATCTAGTTGGTGATGGAACACTTAGGGAGTTGGTGCTTCCTTCTAGTGGGTGCTAGAGAAACCAGAGAGTTGGTGCTCTCAGCAAGTTGATGCTTGTAAAACAGAGGTTGTAACTTCAAGAGGAGTTGGAGATGATAAGAATGATAATGTACAGAAAATAAAGATTACTTATCATATCAAGAAGAAGAGGTTTTTCCTTTTATGTGTTTCCTCGGGAAATATCTGTCTCTGTATATTTCATGTGTGTGATTGATGTTGAATATTCTATTTCTTACATTTCTGCATTATTGTGATCGTCATTGAGTGTTCTGTAAAGTGTTTAAAATGGGCATAATTGTTTAAGAACAGTAACAACTGATTCACCCCCCCCTTCAGTTTTCCAACACGAAATCCAAGAAATCACTAGTCTTTGTAGAGTTAATTTCTGACTTCCCATGATTGGATGAGGATGTCATTCATGTTGATTCATTTTCTGATGAACACATTTTCCTTATCTCGTAGTCCGACCCCTGGTATGGAGACATTGTTCTCTATCTTCAAACTTTGAAGTTCCCTCAGCGTCTCTCGCGAGATGACCGACGACGTGTACGATACCAAGCTAAGAATTACATTATCGTCGGTGATACTTAGTATCGCCGAGGAATAGACAATACCCCATGTCATTGTTTAACTGATGAAGAAGCCGAGTTAGTTCTAAGTGATTGCCAAAGTGGGGCTTGTGGTGGTCATCTATTCGGGCTTGCGACAGCCTAGTAAATTTTGTGAGCCGGTTATTTATGGCCATCTATCTTTAAAGGTTGCATTGAAGCGGTTAAGAAGTGTCAACCCTGCCAAGTGTTCACTTGGAAAATGTGCTCGCATCCAGCCCCTCTTCATCTAGTCATTATCGTCGGCCCCTTCACCAAGTGGGGAGTGGACTTTGTGGATTGCAACCCCACTTCGGGTAGGGGGCATCAACACATTATTGTGGCCGTAGACTACTTTACTAAGTGGGTCGAGGCCATGCCTACAGTTAAATCCAACGGGAAGACTGTTGCCTTCTTCGTATTCAATCTCTCGTATTAAATCTCTCTATGGCTAGGGGCAAACCACAACAGACAGAAATGACTGTAGAAATCAACTCTATTCTCAAGTATGCTATATAAAAAAATATGATAGCAAGACAAGGTAAAAGGCCTACCTCATCTAGACGTTCAATGAAGTCCACCGTTAAGCACTTGACCCAAAGCAATATACCTGCAACTAGTCCTCAACAACCAAGAAACGCAAGCATATGGTGATAGTATATGATGTTAGCACATTCAATAGCATAATCCATTAACATTCATAACAAATATGCCCATGGAATAATAATTCAAATATTTACAAGATATCAATTGGACGAGAAATGAGTATTTTTATCAAGACATAATCAACATAAGTGAATAAGTTATAGACTTCCGTGTTGGCACAGTTCAGAACTGAGAAACTAAGTTCCTTTCAGTTGGGCCTCCACCACTTCAATCCTCCACCAAAGGCAAGCTCATGTAAGAGAGACAATGGAGTTCTCACTCAATAAGGGAAGAGCTTGGGGGTTGAACAATGTGTTCAGACTTAAAGGATAAAGGGATGCAGACTCAATGTGAAGTGAATAATTCCTCTAGAGTAACTTTGGTCTAAAAGTTGAATTATTTCTCCTCTTTTCCATAGCTTGAAATTGGCCCATTTACATCCTTCAAGTGGCATTGAAGGGCCAAGTCGGAACATTTCCAGTATATGGAAGGCCGAGGATCATTGATCTCTTGTCATGACATGGAAACCCGACACTATTTTTCAATTTTGGGCACATTTCCCGATGCACATGGGTTGTAGTGGTGCAACTTGCGTATACGCATGTTGTATAGTAGGCAAGATGCGTATATGTGGAAACATTGTATTTTTAGCTTTGGGATTTGCAAAAAGGGATTAAAAGTCTGCATGGGAAAATGGAAAAAAGCCTTTTGTGCAAGATTGCATGGGGTGAGACAAATATTGCTATAACAGATGCCCCCTAATGTGTGAGTTCAGAGGAATATCTGCGATGGCTGAAATACATTATAAAAACACAGAAGTGGAGTAATGGGGAGTTCAAAAATCAAATGATGATAGTTTGTGAAACCACTTGTGGTCTCTTCTTTCAGCTGACAAAGGGGGGAATTAATGATGGAATTGCATATGGTTGTCAGACTGAAATTTTTGACAACAAATATGCCAGATGGGCAACTGCAGTCTGTAGATGGAAGACTTTGGCAAAATTATGGTTCAATGACTTGCAATTGAATCATACACATTATACATTGGGATGTTGTTGAACACCTAAAAATGTCAAAATTGGTTAGTGGTTATCCCAAACCACAAATTCAGAGAGCACTTCAGTAATACATTGATAGTAGAGTGGTGATACTACATGTTCACCAATTAGCAGAAGACATCGGATTCTTCTAGATTCTTCTAGCTCAAATACTTGGCAAAATGATCGAATTGTCAAGCAATCAGGGAATGTTAGATATTGCAACTATTTACTTCCATACGTGATCTCTCTTCTAGTTCATTTCAGATGAACCATTCAACATCCAGATTGACGGTTTTTCAAGCAGTTCTTCATTGAGGCTTAGCTCAGGAGTTTCACTATGAAGACTTGAAATTGATACCAGTTTATGCTTCATTGTTGGTATTATTGATCGGACTTGTGATTGCAGGGGGGATGTTAGCCTATGGCTTACCTTACCAATCACTAAGTCTAATTGCCACCTATATTTGTATTATTCATTTAGGATATTAGTGATATATCCTCAAGTGATGACTAATGAGTTAGTTAAAGATTGTCTAGATTAGGCATCATGTGTGATTTTAGGATCTAATCTCTCTACTAGGTAGCATCACCCATTATACTATAAATATGTAAACCAAATAGTAAACATAAGAAAAAAGTAAACCAAAAAGATGCACAATAGTAAACCAAAAAGTTGCATATTTTATCACATAAGAAAAATAGTAAACCAAAAAGGTGCACAATTTCATCCATCTACCAAGAGACTTTCACCAAGTAAGGGCCTTCTCTTCTGCCTTAGCCTTTCACCCAATTCAGGCGGGTAGGTTAGTTTGGAAACACTTCTCTATAAGCATGACTAATAAGAGAAGCTCGTGATATTACATGTTCTGTTTAATGATAGTACTACTATCCCCATTGCCATGTTTTATCCTATAGAATGTGTAATGTAACCGTGTGAATGCATATGAACTAAAGGAACATAGGTGGCATTCTTATAGGAAAATAGAAGTATAACATAACCAAGAGAGTTCACATATTCCCATGTTTACCTTTCATTATAAAGCTTTGTTTCCCATTAGTAGTAATAGATAGGAGCTTAGCTTCAGCTAGTTTACCTAATTACGGACATATTAGCTTATATATACTAGTATTACCCTTTCTCTTTCTTTTCAAAATGGTACAACAAGAAGATCAATTTCATTTCATTCCTCATTTTTGTATAATCACAACTACCTTTCACCAGGAGACTGTATCAAACCCATCTATATCAGAAGTTTGCATTTACATATACATGTACATATCTAATAATTTTCATCCATCTATCTAAAAAGTTTGCATTTACATGTAAATGTACATATCTAATAAGTCTGTTAATCATAGATATAATATGCCAGCGTCCATCTCGTTTTTGCTGCACATGAATTTCGCAAAGGCTAGGGTCACAAGAATGGCATAGCCATCAATGGCCATGCCTATTACAGAATTGAATTGATATCCATGGCCATGTGGACGATCACAGAGTAGCTTATTTATAATTTATATGTAGATGATTTGACTAACCCTAAGTACTTCACCCTACGAACACAGAGTCAGTCGAAGAGGAACACACAGTCTTCGACTGCATTTATTCTCTCCCATACCTGCGATGCAAACAAAAGAAAAAGGAAAATCATGACATCTCATCTTTCTGCATATACTGCAAAACAAAAGCTACTTTGTATACTTGTCATTACCTGCTATAACTTGGTCTACTTGATGTTGGGGGGCTTGATGCTGGGGCTGGCGTTGAAGTTGAGGTTGGGGTTGGTTTGGACGCCGGCGTTGTTGGCTTGGTTGCCTTGGTTCCCTGCGTTGTTTTGGTCGATGGGGTTGTTGGCGGGGTTGATGTTGGGGTTGCCAGGGTACGGATATTGAGGATTCCCAGGATACGGATATTGAGGATAGCCAGGGTACTGATATTGAGGATTTCCAGGGTACGGATATTGAGGATAGCCAGGGTACGCCTATGGCTGCGATTGATGACTGCAGCAACAATGTCCAGTGTGTTGATTTTGTGCAGGATTGCAGGATTGCAGGATTTTCTGCAGCAGGATTGCAGGATTTTCTGCAGGATTGCAATATGATGGTGTGTTGATTTTGTGCAGGATTGCAACATGATGGCTGGGTTGATTTTGTGCAGGAATGCAATATTGTCTAATACAATGTTGTCTATTCAAAGGTTGTCTATTACAACGTTGTCTATGACAATGTGGCATTTTACACTGATTTTGGGTTTCGGCTACACTGATACACTAATACTGGATGGTAATCTTGGATCACTAAGTTTAAACTGAAGGCCTTTAATGCCAACAAGACTCCGACTTCTGCAAAAAAACGTTTCACTTCAACTCAATCTGATAAACTGCATCAAGGCATATCAATACATAACGTTGACATATAATATAATCAAATCATTGATAACTCATGGATTAGAAAGCTGTAACACCAAATATACCTACAACTTACAATACCATACCAGTATGCTCCTTTAAACTGCAGAAAATTCAGGCGCATTAAATTGCTTCACTTATGAAAAATTGCCTCTTTCAACTGCATGCCTACAACCAAATATAAGTAACGTGGACCTATAATATGATTATTGATAACTGCATGAAGGAATATATAATATGACCATTGATAACTGCATGAAGGCATATATAATATTATCAAATCATTGATAACTCATGGATTGTAACACCAAATATACAGCTATACCTACAACTCACAATAACATACTGTTCCTTCCGACTGCTAAGTTTGCACAGCTTAAGATATTAGAGAAAATAAAAACTTAACATTAATATACCTTAAGACGGGAATACTCAACTGGAGCCCAGAGTCGTTAAGCAAGAGGTGAGAAATAGAATGGCATAACCTTTGTTATATAGGAACGGGCGTACTCGAAAGTCGGATCTAGACTCACTGCGTGTGAAGTCCATTCAGTCGCATTAAATTATTTGACGTACAGGATCGATGCGAAATGCAATCAGTAGCACTAAATTCTTTCACGTACAGGATCGAATTCGAAGTTCTCATTGCATCTGAAACCATTCAGTCACATTAAAGTCTTTCACCAATTAAACATTATCCAACCGTTATTCTTTGAAGCCCTCACTTTTTGGTCTGTGGATTCTCTGTTGATTGCTACTGGTGTCAACAGTTATTCTTTAAACTCCTCACTTTTTGGTCTGTGGATTCTCTGTGGATTGCTACTGGTGTAGGTGGCGAATACATATGGATTGTTCGCACTTATCAATTGCTATTGGTATGAGGGACCACATATGGATTCTCCGTTGATCGCTATTGGTGGCGAATACACATGGATTCTCTGGACTGATTGCTATTGATTTGGGGAACTACATTTGGATTATGGAGCATATAGAAAATGTATATATTCATCCAATCTTCCACGATTCAAAAATATGGATTGATTCAATACTTAAGACATATACTTCATAAAAAAATTATTCTAAGAGAATATAGGATTTCTAATTTTTTCCAACATTAATTATTTTAAAAGATTCGCTTTCCAAATTTTTACAACATTCCAAATCAAGCAATCAAAAATAAATAAATTGTAATTTTAAAGAAATTAATAATAAACATATTTTTTAATATCAAATGGGTTATATGTATATTGAAAATAAATAATTTTCATAAAAAGAAATTACTAAATTGTAATTTTAAAGAAATTAATAATAAACATATTTTTTAATATCAAATGGGTTATATGTATATTGAAAATAAATAATTTTCATAAAAAGAAATTACTATTGCTTTCTTTATAGAAATTTCAAAGTGTTAAAAACTACAATAATGAAGAATCAAAGTGTACACTCATATAAGAAAGGATTTGTTCCATGTATCTATATGATACTTGAGGACTTAGAACTACATTTTGGATTCATATCTTAAGCATATTGCAATCACATTAATCATGGAAACCAATTTTTTTTAACTCCAAAGCACATTTGTAATGTTCATTATAGATTTCATCAAAAAATAAGAAATTGTTGTAAAGTTTGAGGCCTTTGTCGAGGGGTGACAATCCTATTGAAACACTAAAAGAAGCATGAAGAGAGCCTACACTTAGAAAATGAAAATGAGACCAACAGACAACCTAAGCAATGCCACACTCTTCATATTATTCACCCATGAATATAAAGAAATACATCATGTAGGGAGTTAGAACAAACTCTAGGAAATAGGATCTAAGTCCTAAATACAAACACAATCAGAACTAATAGATTCTCCATTATTTCTCCAATACTCCCTCCCTTAATGGAGAAATGGATTGTCTACAATACAAATGCCTAACATAAGTAACATGTCTACTGGTCTTAGTCTCAGCTAGGCTTACAACTTGACTCTAACAATTTCATCTTGACCTTTCTTGTTGTCAGATAGTGATGGAGATGGAGCTTCTTCCTTGGCTTGCTGCTCCAAATATGTTTCATCTTGACTCTATTCTGCTTTACTTTCATCTTGGCTTTGTTCTTCTTCATTTTGGAACTTGGTAGCTGACTATTGTTCTTTGTCCTCAACACCTCTGCACGTTCTTAGAAGTGTTTGTCTTTAAACCTTGCAAATTCTTCCAACTTCTCATAAGTGGGTTGCTTCTCTTTCTGGATACAATCATCAATGTTTTTCTCAATGGACTGTTGCAACATCAATTCATAATAATACTTGATTTTTTCCGGACTCCACACCATAAAAATTGACTCAATATTTTTTTCCTCAATTTCTTCATTTTCTTCCATGTTTTCTTCATAATCAGTCACTACTGAAAATGAATTGTTGTCTTGTAAACCCGCACACTCAAAAACATTGTTACGATCATATGAAAAATCATAGGAAGAACCATACTGGTTCTTTTCATTTTTCTCTTCTAAGAGAGATTTCCTTTCTTCGTCTTTCTTCCTTGCCTTTGATGTTGCACAATAATCTTCATTTTCAGCTCCAGTTACTATTACAACTGGTTGTTTCATGTCTTCAACCTATTTACCGGTCTCTATCACTACAAACAAGTTGTCTTTCACTTGGTTTGTGTATGCAAATGAGCTTCTCTTCTCACCAAACAATATCTCATCAATAAGATGTTTCTCATGCAATGGATTTGACCACTCTTCATGAGATGAATAGTTTTCATCAAATTTGACTAAATTTACCAAAGATCCACACAAGGGTTCATCAACAGTTACACATTCATCTACATCATCAATCTCATTTGAACTCACCAAATAACTAAATACCGCATCATAGGTAATTTCCTTACTATGACATGCGACTTTACTGCCAGACACACTTTCTTCATTAATCATTGCAATTTCAATGCTACCATTTTCAGTCTCTATTTCAATTAGAAATATTTCAAGACTATCATCATTTTCAACAACAATGTCTTCATGAACTTCAACATTCTCACTCCACTTCTTCATTTCAAGAATATCCCAAAATATTTTTGGGCTACTTACTTCGCCAAATTCAAGCAAAATACTAAACAATATGTTTTCATCCACTACTGATATAATAAGTTGTAATGTTATTTCACCTCTTCTCTTATCATAGAAATTAACACTATATTCATGATCATAATGCAATAAATCTACTAACCATAGAATTTTTTTCATTTAAGTTGCCCAAGGTTCATAATCTATACCTGAGAAGAATGACAGATTTGACATCACTATTTCATATATTTCATCAAATTCTTCATTGACAGTGTCCAGTTCCACATTCTACTCATCAAGTATGTGTTCTTTAGTTGGAACCACTCCACACATTTTTGTTGTTCTTACCCTTTGATTCTTTCTCCTAAATTGTTTCAGTTCTCTTCAGAACTGTTTAAGTTTTCTTTGTTGACCCATGACTTTTCTTGTTCATTCACTTTAACATGTGACACTCCAATAACAAGAAAACACAACCTCAGGTTACGACGCTCCTCGGTTCTGCAGTGATATTTTTCCTCATGGCTTCTCCATGCTATAGTGACAGGCTCATGCTTTCATCTGTTGCAGTTCTATGCAGGAAACACATGTCGCAAATATTTTCATGGGTATCGGACTTGGAGATCTCCTCTAGAACAAGCCACAACGATGAAGTGGACACAGTGATACCTCCACCCAGCTTCACTTCCAGGCAGCACCGATACCTCCTCCTATAGGGCAGTCATGATACCTCCATGCCTGGTGAAAATACACTAGACCATGTCCACTAAACCATGTTGAGGCTTAATACAATAGTGACTCAACACAACAGCCTCACTACTCATAGATCTCACATCCAAAGCTCTTGTTTCTCCAGTAGCCAAAGCAGTGTCTTATGCTCCACATAGCAGGTTTAACAAAAAACTCTCCAATGGTAGCTATATCAACTTTCGGGCATGTAGATTTTAACCTTGTACAATATTTACTGCAAATAGATCTTCAGTAAAAGAACATAAAAGATAGAATGGAAAATACAAACATTACACATAGATTTTCCCCCTAGAAATCCAAACTAGGAAAACCGACATATTCTATATTCATTTATAGTGATACATTGTTTACAATACAATATACCTATAGGAGCCATCGGCATCCAAAAGCCTAACCCAATGACTTGGATTAGTCAACAACCCTAATTCCTTAACCGGAAATAGAAAACTATCAGCAAAAACCATGTGCCAAAAAATTGCCCAACAATGGACACGAAAATTGAGGCAACACGAAAAACAAGGCAAAAATGCAACACATTTCTTGAGGAAAAATGCGACACATTTCCCGAGGAAAAAGTGCGACACATTTCCCAAGGAAAAAATGGAACTAATAGATTCTCCATTATTTCTCCAACACCTACTTTCTTTATAGGCTTCTAGAAACATGCAAATCTAGCATGGTTGCATCAATTTCTTATCATTTATGCTAATATGTCTATGATTTGGAGCTTATTATGATCCATACAATTATAGAGTTAAAGGGAATTATTCATCAAGACCACCAAGTATGTTATTCTTATTGTGGGTATTGATTGTTCACTCTCTTTCTCAAACCATGCAAAAATGTATGCCAGATAGTATAATCCCTAATGTATAGATTAGATGATACCAATGATTATTTTACACTCTCCATAGCTTACTTACGAACGCCCAATGATAAAAAAATGTTTCTACAAGAATTAATTCTACAAATGATACATCTCATTAATCTTGGGTGTGAGTCATGAGGAAAGAGATCTATGTGGTGTTCTCAAAATATTTGACATATGAGGTATTGTCACATTGATGCCAATGTTTCTAGAAACAAGAAGAAGCAATTGAAAGAGTGTGATATATAATGATGCCTAGAATCGAGAAAAGGGGAATGATCCACCTTGAGAACAAAGAAGTGATGATTTCATGATGTAGAAAATTGAATGAATAGAATCACAATTCTCGCTATTGTAATCCCAATTTTAGGTTTTTGTGATGTTGAAAAGGTTCATTTTGTATAGATTCACATCTAAACTTAATCAAGAACATACAAGTTAAAAAAATTCACCAAGTTTAGTAGAGGATTTATCCCAAACAAAATCTAAAACATGCTTTTGTCTAAGACAAAGAGAAACTATGCAGTATCTTTACAATGAGCTTGCCCAAACCTAAAGAATGGGTAGTTGAGAGATTTAAGCTCAATTATTAAATACATGTTTTGTTACCATTAAGTATCTATTGTAATAATGGGGATAGTATGGATTACATACTAAGTTATCGAGAGGCCAATCTCAAATGTGTTCAAATAATAATCAAATATTAGATACCAATGCTATAGGAATGGGAGGATTCCAAAATCAGATTTGAAAACCATCTAGACCCCCAACCAGGATTAAATTGAAGTTTTCATTACATGTGAGGACCATTCAATCGCATTGAATTATTTAACGCACATGATTCGAGCTTGGCCATGCATAAACTACATACTATATGCCACTCGTGGATATGGCCTGAGATATGAGTGGCAATGGTTTAGTGATAGGAGGTAAGGATATGGATCCCCAAGTCATGGAAAACAAGTAATTGGAAGAAGGTGAGAAATGCCTTGCCAAAGGAATCAAAGGTACGATGATTGTTTCCAAGTTTATCAATGTACCACTTGGTAGTGGCACCCTTCAAGGTTCTTTGGAAAACCCTAAGTCTAACCGAGTCCTTCGTTATGAAGTTGGAGGAACACCAAAGGTTGAAATACATAATGTGATTGGATGACTCTTCTCTTGATTTACCCTCAAACTTGGGTATATCAAAGGGTATTTTGGTAGGCATGGGAGGCCATGTAGGGTCATGGTGGATGGGGTCATTGACCAAATAGCTAAGGTTTGGGATGCTCAATCCAGCCATGAAAGGAAATGAGGTTTAGGTAGTTCCAACAATGGTGGAATTGGGGGAGGATGGTCCTAGTGAAGGAGGTAAAGGGTTATAACTAGTTGCAACAATACCTCTCAACGAGGATGAAGGTTCAAACTCAGATGATATAGGACCCATGGATAGATTGAGGCGAGGAACCCTAATTCATCAAGTGGAGACAAGAGCACACCTGATAGGAAACTCAGGTCAAAGGCCTTTAATCCTACGATATTATCTCTTGGGGGGAGCTATGTTGTCCTAAGGAAAGTTTAAGTTTGGAGATTGATGAGTTTGCAGAGAAGTTTGAGAAGGATTACACACAGGTTTCTTACCTTTCTATAAGAAAAACTATTAGGAGTGTGTGCTACTTGGACAGTGGTGCATCTCATCATATGACATAAGCGCGAGAACTGTTTAGACATTTCACGGAGAGGGACTTAGATTTTCATGTGAAACTTGGTGATGATGCCAAATATGTAGTGAAGGGAGAGGGGAAAATTACATTCCAAATAGAGTCAAAAGGTTCGTTGGATGCCCAAGATGTGCTTTACGTACCAGGTTTGAAGAAGAATTTTCTCTCAGTCTCAACGATGGAGGAAATGGGTTTTGTCATTACCTTTTAGAGAGGGAAAGTACTCTTACATCCAAAGAAATATAGTCTGGACATAACAATGGTCGTTGGGGTTAGAGAGGGTACTGCGACAACATAGAAATACAACGTGCAGGAAAAATTGGTCTTGGTGCAAATGCACATAAAAAGTGGAAAAAAATTATGATTGGATCTATAAAGTGCGGAAAGCACGCATTAGCTCGACACTTATTGATTTTTTAGCATAAAGAAAGATACAAGTGTGTGGCCTAGGTATAATTGTGCGAAGAAGAGAAAAAGTGTCTGAATTGAATATAACATGACACCTACAAAGTTTGGTGCTCCAGGACAATATGCACGGGTTACTCGACAGGGCCAACAAAGGAAGGAAAGGATGGTGGAGCCTGAGAACATTGTCAAGCTCAAATATGTCACCACTTCCTAGACAAAGTCACTCAGCTTGACAAGGGTCAATGAGGAAACATCGACAATGGAACAAGGGAGTAGGGCAGAGTTCCAAGACCCAAAATTGTATTACAAACCCTAATCCTGAAACACCGGCTAAACCCAATGAAATGAAGCGTCAGAAAAAGGGCCACGATGAAGAGGAGGTGTTGGTTGAGGACATCACCAACTAGCTGGACTCCGAGGGGGAAGAATATGATACATAAATAGCATAAGCATGCCCATCTACTGTCGGGCATAAAATAAAGTTGAAGGATGCTATAAAAATCACACTTCCCTACCTCCCAGACACAGTGGTAACTGTGGAGGACATGCTTAAAAAAGTACCTAAACTAAGGTACTTGGACCACGATGCAAAAAAATTTCCAGATCTGGCCGAGGAATCCTACTTAGCGAAAACAGGGGAAATTGGACCCCTAGGCAAATGAATCATGGAGCTCACGCAGTGGATAACATGGCTCCACAACTTCGGGTGTGGTAAAAAGGTTGGGCTTTGTGTCAAACAATTTCTAGCCTGGGTACATGGTAACATTATTTGGATGGATAGACCGGTACAACTCAATGTGGTGTTGATCACCAAAATTACGGGATTACCCACAATGCATTCACAACCAGAAGAATACTTGGACAGTAAAGCGCGCTAGAAAGAGATCATCAAGCTAGTCAAGGCACAATTTTGTACCAGTAGAGGAAACAGGGGCATTGTTCTTAGAGATATCAACGATAATGCAACAAGGTTCACCAACAAACTAATGGCTTGCAAGTTGTTGAGGAAGTGTAGAAAAGAAGGGGCTCCAGCATAAGTCATCATAATTTTCGTGCAATGCACGAAGGGAGTAATGTTCAGTTGGGTGCCATACCTCCTGAACCAGTTCTTGATCGATTGCAGAGAAGTGCAAGATAATGGAACCAAGTTCCATTATTCTTGGCTCATTATCCTCATAGCTTTGGTAGGATGGTAGAAGCCAAAAATTTTAGTGTTTCTGGATAGGAAAGGGAATTTCTATGCGACTAGATATGAATCCCTTTGGTAGGCCAAGGACAATAAAAATAAGCAGGAAAATAACACAGTGTTCGCAATGCTGCTAGAAAGAGATACAACAATGCATAGCCAATATGTGATGCATTCCTATGGAAGTGGTCTAGGAATCTAAAGGGATATCCAGGTTTAAGGCATCCAGGCACCACATGTGGATCTAGGCTGCAAGGGATCCAAAGAATGAATGGTTGGAGATGTAATATTGCATCAAAAGGGAAGAGATTGACTAGACAATCAAAGATTGGTCGTCATAGTGGAAGATGTCAGTAGAAAAATCGACAACAAGGCCAACCACAACACAATCAACCAAACCTAAGGGGCAAGCAGAAGTAGGTCCTTTAGCAAATACAAACAACCCAACTACTAACACTAGGAAGGCGGCCGCATGCACTCATGCATCGGGAAGCAACACAGTGCCAAAGAGACCAAGGAGGATAGCCACAGTTCCCAGGATAGACATTCAATAGGATGCCAAAAAGGGGGACACACTTCAGGCTGGAAAGGAAAGGGAAAAGGAAATGATGAGTGGGACGCAATCCTCATAGAAAAAAGGGAAGACATCGCAGGTAGAGGAGAAACACAAAATGATGAAGTGTACCAAGGAGAACCCAATAATCACCTTGACAGAGGGTGATGTTGAATTCATAGCGGACAAGGTCCAAGACAGGGGGGAAGAGGTGGTCCACGTTGTAGAAGCACATAGAGAAGAGATCATGGCCAAACTCATAGATTTCCATGAAACTCTACAATAGTTACAAATTCATGTAGTGCCACAAGCCACAATGCAACAAAATAAAAATACACAATGACCCCCTACCCAGAAAGAAGGAGATGAGACAATTCAGATAGTAGTGCAAGGTAGGGGTACATTCATGGTCACACATAAAATGGTCAGAATTTATCAAGAGACTGCATAGAAATCCATGGGGGACATTAACCATTTTGAGGTAGTCATTGTGCAAATACCCACAAAGGCACTATATGAACTCTAGGCTAGTATAATGCAAGAATTACAATCCAGATCCCACGTGGATGCCACTAACTTGGAGGTTGTTAGGGGAGTCGAAAAAATGTTACAGATCACCTGCGACCAATTGAACTCAGAGAAGGAGGAGGAAAAAGAACGCGTTGACAAGCTAGATCAGGGGCTAACAATGATATACGACCGCATTCCATATAGCGTGCAAGCACCAGATAGGAGTGAAGAGGAAAATATAAAGATCATTTTGCAAACGATTGAGGGATATAGGCAAGATATCGAGGAGTTGAAAGAGAAACTTAATCCCATGACTCCTCCTGAGGTTCGAGAGAAAAGAGAACAAAAAATCACACTCCATAAAGAGGAGATGGAAATGGAAGCAAAGGAATTCATGGAACTGTTTGACAAAACTATGCAGATTTGGACCATTTTGGAAGAGGATGAAAAGGTCCAACAGTTGAACCAAAAAGAAGAGAAAACCAGTGCTTCCATACAAGATTTGAAGTAGTGATAGAAAACCATGACCATTAGTAAGCGCTTGAAGGGAATCCAGAAGATGAAGACCCTACAGATAAAGTTAAAAACAACACAGATCAATAAGAAAGAAAGACAAACCCAGTTGGAGCCCCTCCAAGAACAAGCAACATGGGTAATTGTGCAGCTGGAGGAGGAGAAGACAAGGATGGCATAGGCACATTCCGGAAGCACAACATTGCTACAAGAATGGATAACAACACAGATAGTCGAGGCGTTAATAGACAAAGTTGCGCGGGTGAAGGAAAAATGAAAGGAACTAGCAGAGAAGTTCCACAACTTGGAAAAGGATGTACAGGGAGCGTGCACCACCTGAGTGACTCGGGACGAGCTAGATGTCAGTGTTGGGGGCCTATTTTGGGAAGAAAGTTTATTTTGGGTGCAGGCCTATTTTTGGGAGAAAGATTTGTTTTGGTAATAAGCCCAATTTTGGAGATAAAGATATACTTTTAGAGCATGCACAACAGGTGGCAGGAAAGCAACATGCAAAAAAAAAAGGAAAAGCAGCATGCAGGAGGAAAAGCAACATGGCACGCATGCAGAAAATCCTAACCATGTTAGGGTTATGGTTTTTGAAAAATATTGTAACGATTATAAGCCTATAAAGTAGTATAAATAAGGACCTAGAAGGTCTGGGGTAAAGGCAACGAGCAGTTGATTATTGTAGCAAGGTTTTTATGGTTCTTGTGGTAGAGTTGAATAGGTTAGTCTTTGAGGGTTAGGTCACAGTATGAGGAGCCTGGTGTGATCTAGTCAGCCTCCTCGAGGGTACTTACCCTCATTTTGATTGTAATACTGAAGATGTAATGTGTACATCACAAGATTTTGCAGCAGAATAAATAAAAGAGTAGAGAAGCCATATATTTGTGGACTGTAATGATCCCAAGCCAATTTTTTCACTTGAGGCCACTAACTACCTCTGTGTGTGTTTGGTGTGCAGGTTACTATTGAAGTGTTCCAGTTATTTAAATGGTGTTTATACAAGATTCATCCAACATATGCAAGATCACAACATATTCAAGATATAGAAAGCACAAGCATAGATTTGACCTTTATTATAAGAGCATGAATCAGATACAATAGAAAGAGCAGATATGGAATAATCCTCAGATGGCCCCAGTAGAAAATAGATATGAGCTGCTACAAAAATCTCCCGCTAATACAAAACAAGCCTCCAAAGGCTGGATAAGAAATGAAGGTCAATACAAATAGATCTGAGTCGAATGGATGCCAACTCCTCCAGTTGAAGGTTGCCACGCTCCAGTAGAAGACTGAAACACTCAATAAATCAACCGTGATGAAGGAAGACTCCAAATGAGCTCAAATTCTACCAACTGATAAATCAGGGTGATAGGATCACCCTCCTGAAGTCTCATCTTGAAATGTTAAGGCCAACCCCTCCAAATGTTGTATCCTCTAATGAGGTTGTGCCCTCCTGGATGCCTGGAACCCTAGGTAACTCGACCCTACTTAAGGAGGTCTCCAAAAGCTTTGAAACTCTCCAGGAATATAGATCAGGCTATGGGAACCCCGTGGGAGAAGTTTCAGTTCCAGATTCCAGGTGGATCTCTCTAGATATGAGAAATACTAAAACACAAGACGTCCTCCAAGCCCAAATCCATCTCAAGTTGTGGCTAATGATATGATGTTGATACCTCTTCAAGGAAACCCTCAAAATGATGGTTGAGCACCTGCAAGTAAAACCCAGGTGTTGGAATGCCCAACGTCCTTCCTAATCAGCTGGATCAAACCCTTCTCTAGTTGATGGTGCGCCCTTGCTGGAAACTCAAGAACAGTATGACCCTGCTACTTCTGAATCGCTAGGTGGAAATATGCTAAATGTAGAATGGTGTGGAGGAGTCTTTCATCCCCGAGACCAAGCTATGGAACAAGGTGAGTGGGTATTTCACCACTGAGTTGCTCACAAGGGTTTGTACAACAAAACCCCCAAACTGTATGCTCAAGAGTAATAACAAGCAAATACCAAAATCTAGAATGAATAATAGGTGCGCCTCAGCCTTCTATTTATACTTTTCTTTCTATTCCTCTATTGAGTTAGATTAACTCCCATGGTTAACTTCTATTCTTTGGTTGAGTTATCTTTTACTCCTTTTAACCTTTTTCTTTAAGTCAACTTAAGAATATAACCTTAGTCTAGTTGACTTCCCCCCTTAGTATGAGACTATGACCTAGTGGGGATGCCCAGGCCACTGAGTCTCCTCATCACCTCTCTATCAAGAGGTGAGGGACATTGCAGTCTCCCCTGCTTGAAATTGCTTATCCTCAAGAAATTTCAAACCTATTTCTCTTACCACGTGCTCATTTTTCCATGTGGCATCCTCAATGGGTAGATCCTTCCACCTGATCAGGTACTCCTTGATGCTTCAGTTTCTGAGCCTCTTCTCTTAGACCTCTAATACCTCCTCTGAAATCAAAACAAGTTGTTCCTCCTCATCCATGGGAGGTAATACCTCAATGGGTCTGATGTGTTGGTCGAGGGCTTTCTTAAGGTAGGAGACATGGAAGACATTGTGTATTTTGTTGCCCTGTGGGAGTTCCATCTCATAATCTACGACCCCTATCTTCTGACTAACTCTATAGGGCCCAAAGAAACGTGGCTGAATTTTATCTGCTCCTCTCCTTTTTATGGAAGCCTGCCAGTATGGTTGGAGCCTTAAGTAGACCAGGTCACCAACCTCAAAAGAACGATCAACTCTGTGCTTGTTTGCTTGGACCTCTTGCTAGTTTTGTGCTCTCTATGGATGATCCTTCAACTCCCTGAGAATGTCTTGGCTCTGTTGTATCCAATCCTGTACCATAGGTGCCCTGCTGTCACCGAAAACAATCTCCCCAAAAGATAAAGGATCGTAGCCATACAAGGCTCTGAATGGTGACATGCCTATGGACGTATGTTGGGTGGTGTTGTAGCAGTACTCTCCTAAGTGAAACCATTTGACCCACACTTTATGTTGCCCTGCCACATAATTTATGTGGTAGCCTTCCACCCACTTGTTGACTATCTCTGTCTGCCCGTCCATCTGAGGGTGATAGCTAGTGCTAAGGGTCAAAGTCGTACCAACCAATCTGAATAATTCTTGCCAGAATGTACTCATGAACCTGCTATCCCTATCACTGACAATGGTCTTGGGTAGGCTGTGCAACCTGAAAATCTCCCTAAAGAACTGTTCGGACACCTGTGCTGCACTGAAGTCAATAGCTATGGCGAAGAAGTGTGCAAAGTTTGTCAACCTGTCCACTACTACAAAAATGCAGTCATTCCCTTGCGTCTTTTGCAACCTAATGATGAAATCCATGGATACGCTCTCCCATTTGTGTTCTGGAATGGATAAGGGTTGTAGTAGTCCTGCTGGGAGTGTGTGCTCATCCTTGTTCTCCTGACATGTAGTACACTCCTTGACGTGCTTAATCACATCCTCCTTGAGGCCCTTCCATGAGAACCTTTCTCTCACGTGTCTGTACGTCTTGTTGATCCCCTGATGTCTTTCCATTGGTGAGTCATGGTATGTCTACAATACCTTAGCCTTGAAGGCCGATTTAGGAACCAAAATGATTCGGTCCTTATAGTAGATGAGGTCATTCATAACCTTGAAATTATCATCTTGTACCTGTCCATCCAATCGCTGGCATGCGAACTGATCCTTTGCATACCCCATCACCATATAGTCTTTCCATTCAATTGATACCCCTGTCATGGAAAAGATGGATGGCCTCCTCGATAATGCATCGACCACCACATTGTTCTTCCCTTGGATAAATTCAATGTCAAAGTCGTAGGCCTGTATTCTGCTTACCCATTTATGTTTCCTCTCATTCAATTCTTTCTAATCCAATAGATATTTGAGACTGTTATGATCTTACTTGACCAAAAACCGGGCACCTACCAAGTATTGCCAGAATTTGGCTAGTGCATGCATGATTGCCAACATTTCTTTGTCATAAATGTTGTAGTGTAGCTTGGGACCCCTGAGTTTTCGGCTCTCATAGGCAAGAGGGTGCCTCTTCTGCATCAGTACAACCCCTATTCCTTCCCTAGAGGCATCACACTCCAAGGTAAAAGGGAGGCTGAAATATGGAAGAGCTAAGACTTGGCATGTACTCATCACCTTCTTCATCTTGTCCATCATTATTTGAGCCTCCCCATCCCACTTGAAGGCTCCTTTCTTAGTCAAATCGGTCAAAGGTGCACACAACTGAGAAAATCCCTTGAAAAACTTCTTGTAATACGTGCACATGCCCATAAATCCTCTCAATTCTGTGAGTGTCTTAGGAGTAGGCCATTCCATGATGGCTTTGATCTTCTCCTGATGTACCTGTACCCCTTTCACCCCGATGATGTGTCCTAAATAGAGGACCTCTGTCATTCCAAACTTGCATTTGCACTCCTTAACATACAGTGATTGTTCCTCCATGATTGACAAAATTTGATCAACATGCCTGAGATGCTCCTCCCACGTCTTTCTATAGATAAGCAAGTCATCAAAAAATACCAACAGGTGTTTCCTCAGCTGTTTGTTGAACACATGGTTCATACATGATTGGAACGTAGCAGGAGCATTGGTTAACCCAAAGGGCATCACCAAAAACTCATAGTGGCCGTAATGACATCTAAAAGTTGTTTTGGATATGTCTTCCTCCCTCATCTTGATCTGATGATAACCAAAACGAAGGTCAATCTTAGTGAAGTAGATGGCCCCATGTAATTCATCCAATAGTTCATCAATCCTTGGTATCGGATACCTATTCTTGATGGTCTTTTAATTCAAGGCCCTGAAGTCCATGCACATCCTCATAGTGCCATCTTTCTTCTTCACCAGCACTACTGAAGAAGCAAAAGGGCTAGTGCTGGGCCTAATGTGCCCCATGTCTAGAAGTTCCTGGATGGCCTTCTCTATCTCATCTTTGTACTTCTTAGGATGTTTGTATGGTGTGGTAGTGACTGTTTTGGCCCCTTCCTCTAGCTCAATAATGTGCTCAAATGCCCTATCTGGTGGTACCCCTAGAGGAATAGGCCCAAACACCTTGTGGTGCCTGTCAAGGATTTATTTGACCTCTGGGCTGTAGTCAACCTTGCCCTGTTCATCCATACATGTTACAATCCTACATTTTGTTGTGTATACTATCTCATCTTTCCAGAAGATGGCCTCCATCCTCTTGGCTGTGACTACCTTTGCAGCATTCCCTGTCATGCCCCGAAGCACTACCTTCCGTCCACCCTCCTCTATGAATGACATTTCCATGGTTTTGTAGTTGGTGGTGATAATCCCCAATGTGCTGAGCCATTGAACTCCAAGGATGATGTTGGTATCCGGGAGGTCCATGACATAGACGTCCTGTATCATCTCATGCTTACCCAAGGTAAGCTTCATGCCCATAATGTATCTGTCGCAGGGAATAGTGCCTCTACCTGCTACCTCCACATTGAATCCTTCAAATTCCACTGTGGGTATGTGCCTTCTTTTCAGTAATGCTGAATCAATGAAGTTGTGGGAATCTCCTCCATCAATCAACACCGAAACCCTCTGTCCCTGCAAGACCCCCTTCATTCAGAAGGTGTTATACTTGGGAACTCCACTAATAGATGCCAAGGTGGCCATGCTTTCCTACCCTGTGATCTGTTCTTCCACTGCCTCAACGGTTTCGGCCTCCATGTTTTGTATTTGGTCAAACTCTTCTTCCTCCTCGTTCTTTGAAGTGACTTCAATGTAGTGCACTTGACCATGGCCCATGCATTTGTGTGTTGGATTCCATGGTTCTTTGCAGGTGAAGCAAAGTTGCTTCCTTCTTAACTCCTTCCTGGTGTTCTCATCCACTCTTCCACGACCCCTGTCAAAACCCCTTGGGTCACGTCCTCCCTAATTCATCGGAGGTCTTTGGTCTCTTCCTCCATTGTTAAGAGGTGGCCTAGGTACAAACTTAGGCTTAATTGCTAGTCCTAGAGCCCTTGTCTTCCAGATAGCCTCCTGTAGATTGGTAGGTTTGAAAGCCTTGACCCAACCCTTCAATGGTTCCATCAACCCCTCTGTGAAGAGCATCATGAGCCTGGTGGGAGACATGTCCTGCACCATCACTGCCAACCTTTGAAATTCATCAATATATGCTTTAGCCGTACTAGTTTGCTTGAGTTGTGTGAGCTCTCGAAAATGTAGCTCAGGATCTCCTTGATCAAACCTGTCAGTGAGCCTCTGAGTGAACTCTGTGTAAGACACTATCTGATTTTGGCCAAGAGTGGTGATTCCATGATACCACCAATCATGAGCGTTGCCATCCAAGTACATAGTAGTAAACCTGATGGCTTCCATCTCTCTCATGGGGTTAAGATGTAGGTAGGTATCCAGTTTTTTCACCCAAGATTGGGTTGTCATCTTGGTCGTACCATCAAAGTATGGAATCTCTATCTTCCCTGCCTTTCGTTCAAATTCAAAATTGTCCCTGTGGTTCGACCTAGGTTGATTTCTAAACCGGAGTTGGCAATACTGATCTAGGGACCTCTACCTTTGAATCCTCATATCCAAACTGTAGTACTCCTTGGTACATCTCGTCATTTGTTAAACAAAGTCCTCCACTTGTTCCTGTTGCCCTTGCTCATCTGTGAATGTGGGCATATATGGCCTCGGGTTAGCCCTGCTACCCCAATGTCAGCCTAGCTGCTCATCTATGAATGTGGGCATGTATGGCCTAGGGTTGACCCTGTTGCCTATCTGACCATTGGCCATGCCTCCTCCCTGGCTTCCTTCAGATTCAAGAGATTTCTCTGGGTTATATTGGATCTCACCATGGAATCCACTGCATCCACCATCCACCTTATTCCCATACGTCTCAGGGTCCTTCCCTTGATGGGTCATTTGCATCAAAAGATCAGTTATCTGGGATTGGTTCTGGTCAATCTTCTACAGATTCTCGTC
>JZKD02S1988156.1:34173-50131 GCA_000966675.3 Picea glauca
CGTGCATTGGGTTGGCCAAAATATAAAAGGGTTGTACCTTACCTTGTGGGAAGAAGGGGCTAAAGGCCCAGAGGGTAAAATTAGCCGGCAAAAGATAAAATCCAAAAGAATGAAACCTTGAGATTCTTCGCCCAGGGATCCCCGAGAAATTAATAAAATGCTTCTCAGCAAGAAACAAAGGGACCCATAAAAATAATAAATCAAGACCTAGTTGGAGGATAGGGGGTCTCATCATGAGCCAACCTATTAGGTCCATGGGCATGTAGCGGTATGACACTACCATTTAGATGGTCACCACACCAGGGTAGTGGCTCTTGGTGGCATAGCCAAGAGAAAGGGGGTCTCATCATGAGCCAGCCATCTCATTTTCATAAAATGCTTGTGGGTAACATTTTCACCGCTGGTCACCACACCAGGGTAGTGTCCCCTAACTAGCCTCTTGAAAGAAAAATAAATAAGAATAAAAGATAAAGGGAATGAATGGGATTGAAAAAATTTGCATCCATGACAAGGTGCAACTCACCCTCTTCAGAGACACCCACAGGTAAGCCATATATTTCCTTGTTGTCACTGCACCCATTGCCTAGACATCCCCTACCACCTCATCCACTTACATGACCTGGATTTGAATTCACCTGGGAACATCCCACATCCAATGAGAATTATCCCAATAGGACTTCCTAGCACCCCCTCCTAACTTGTCTTGTATAATAGCATAATTTCTTTGAGCACTTGTCCGGGTGAAGGGGATTTCATTCACATGTTTAAATAACTTGATGATTAGATGTGATTGACATTGCTATGATCCCTGTGACTTATGAGCCCATGAAGGGTGTATTTGTTGATGTTGCAGGGTCACACCCAATGGACAGGTGCAAATGGGGAGATGATTAGTTCGGACCTCCATGGGGCTAAAATCCCATCAGATGGATGTTGAGACCCCATCTAGGGGCATAGATAGATCAGGGGTTTGCACCAGAGAAAGAGGAGGACATTCCACCAAGGACAACCTAGTAGGCCTGGACCTAGGGGGTCTTTCCATTTTCACCATGATGTAGGCCTTTGAAGGTCCATGACGTCACCCAAGTCACCCATGACCTCAACCAGTGTTTTGGATACTTTGGAGGAAGTTGTGTGCCAAGTGGCACATGTGGCAGGATCTTGAGGCCCAAGGAGGCCTAATGTTTTGCTCCAGGAGGCCAACATTGCCCTAAAAGGGCCTAACGTCACCCTAAAAGTGCATGACGTCATCTTTACAGCTTGATTTATGGTTTTATTGTGACATTTAATATAAAAACTGGATATTATATGTAACTGGCCATGTCGACCTTTTTTTACTTAATTCTGGTCATTGATATTGTATAAATAAGGGTTTTAGCCCTTGTATTATTCATCATCTTTCTCTCACACTTGTGAGGACTAAAATTTGCGCCATATCTAGGGTTTCTTGGCTAAAATTTTAGGCGAACTTGTTGAGGAAGTCTAAATTTGGAGTATTTTGGCAAGTTTCTTGGTGGATGTGTTCAACTAGGGTTTTACTTGATGATTCTTGATGTCTGTAAGTAAAATTTCTGCAAATTCTTCTTAATTGAATGGTTATATTAATTTTTATCTTGAATTTACATTGAGATTATGAAATTGCTTGTTCAAACCCTAGGAAGACTAGCACATGTTATTGTCCTAGCTTTAAAAGCCTTCACCTTGTTATCACCTGCTAATTTGCATTAATTTTTCCTAAAGCATCTTGTCCTTGTGTTATATTTCCACTCAGATTTTAAAACTTTTTCACCAGCTTTGTAAATCTCCCATCACCTAAATCCTTCACTCAACTGATCATCCAAAATAGTCATGTCCTCCATCAGTCAAAATTTGGCAAATATCCCAAACCTATACCTAGCCTTAATGCTTATCTAAATCCCTTAGTTCCATAACTTCATTCATTTTTACCCTTATTTTCATATTCCCGTTGAAAATAAAAAATATTCCTTTTATTAAGCATCCTTATCGTATCCACAAAGTCATGTGTTAAGCCTCATATGCCCAAAGTCTTTAGAAAATAGAAAAAAAAGAGTTTATTATTATTAATATAAATATTTTAATATTAAAATATTTATATTAATATTTGATCCAATATTTAATTTATGACATTAAGTCAAATCATGGGCACAAATATCAATTTATAATGTGGAAAAGTCAAATGATGGATAGAGGACACACATACATATCGGGCATAGAATTAACGCGGAAGTTAATGGTGTGAAGGCAGGTCGGGAAAATACCATGGTTTTGGTGATTGGACAAGTGTTTTTTACGTGGTGAATATCGGGAGAAAAAGTGAGTAATGGTTTATGTGCGACATATTTTCAGGAGTGCATTTAAATAACAATTATGGAATTTCTAATAAAAAAAAATTTCCTCACGGTGAAATTGTTTTACAGAGGTAAAATTTAAATTTTACAAATTAAAGAGATTATGAATTAAATGGGAAGATGCATGTGACAGGAAGACTTGGATAATTTTTTATCCAAAGGTTATATTGAAGTAAAAGAAGAAGATAAAAGGTATTTTACCAAAGATGGTAAATTCCAAAGGTTTTACTGAAGTAAAAGAAGATGATAAAAGGTATTTTACCAAAGATGGTAAATTGGAAAAAACATGACACAGTAAATGTTTTTCACAGTGAAACTGTAAATTGGAAAAAACAAGACACAGTAAATGTTTTTCAGAGTGAAATGGTAACAGTAAATGTTTTTTACAATGAAATGGTAAATTGGGCAAACAAGACATGGTTTTAAAAACCACGGGCATGAATTAAATTATGGAAATTTAATTCTACACAATAGAAAAATATTTGAGAATTATTTTTATTTCAAATATATTATTCTCAAATATTTAATGAGAATATGGATAAATGGAATTGGATTTGAAGGAGTATAAGTGACATTTCAAAGAGAACATGGTAGAGGAAGGAGTTGGAGCGTCAGAGGAATCTTCAGGGATCGTGAAACATTTTTTTTAAAACTGTCATTTGTACTCATTGTAGAAGCTGAAATGTTTCAATTCAACTATTGTAATCAGTTTCTAACTAAAGGAACTCAAAATTGTATAAATGATAGAGTTTCTGAATGTATTAAGTGTGGGCAGAAGTGCAAGGGCACCTTTTTGTTGTTCATAACCCCATTGTAATTTGTTGGAGCTAATTTGAATACATATGCAGAAGCTTTGAAGTCTCTATGAAAATATTCTAATGGTGGTGATATGAGTTTGTCTCCTTTCATTGTATGTATTTCTTGTGTTCTTTAATTCCATTTACATTTTCTTTTGTTTAAATTGGAGAGTTAAAGGCCCATAATTCATCTTATGATGCTCTTGGATTAATCAATTTAAACTGTGTGTTTTTTCTTCCTAGCTAATTCAAAATTCATTTTTGTAATGCTCTGATGCAATTATTTGTTTTCTCTTTCCTCTTACACCCTTCTTAAATACATTTTGCAACTTAGATTCATTGCCTCATTTAGCCTTTATCCTTTGGAGAGTTCTACGTGCTAGTCATTGCTTTCATTCACTTTCAGAATTTTGAATCCATAGCCCTAAGTGTCCCTCCCCTTCCTTGCCAACAAATTTATAAAAAACCCCCAAAACAAACCAAATCTAGCCACTGATTATCAAAGAAATACCCAGTGACATGAGAGAGCCCTTCCTGAGTTGAGAAGGCTAGTGCCTAGCTCTAAAGTAGGTTGAAACGGTTACCTTTGTCATTTGTCTATTCAACTGGACAAAATTTACAGAGTGCTAACATTCCGGCATCGTTGTCGGGGACGAAATTGAAACATTTTCCCTGGGAAAGAATGACAAAATTCATATCTAAGTACTGATAGTGAAAAGTATTCAGACACAATTTTTTTTTACATCATTCACCTCGCGACTCCACTTTCAAGAATCTAGAATTCAAAATTTTCACGACGACTCCACTGCCCAAAGACTCAATAGCTTGAAGATTTTATTGGCGACTCCACTCAATCTTCAAATGCGATTCATAGACTCCACTGGAAGATGAGATCCATTGACAGAGGTATGAAAGGACATCATGGGAGAAAACAAGTACCTCAAGTTGATTTTTTTCCAAGACATAATATTTTTTGTTATAAGTTGCCTCTGGTCCTTTCTTGAACATGCTAGACAATTTTTTCTTTACCTACTGCATTCAAATGATGATCATGAGAGTCTTGCAATTGTATATCCTCCTTCTAAATTTGTACATATATCTCCTTAGTGTATCATTGATTTTGATCAAAATTTTCCATCTGAGCCATGTGGTGACCATAACCAAGTTGATGAACCTCATGAAACCAAGGTTGATATTTCACCTCTTGTACTTGATCCAACACCCTCCAATATTCAGCATAGATACAGAACCTTAAAATTACCTCACATCCTTCATGATTTTCCTCCAAAGCACTATAAGTACCTACTTGTGTTTGATGGAGAACCTGATTCCATCACATATGAAAAACACATCCAAGATTTTGAACATTTTATCGATTTGTTTGAGATTGATCATGGTGATGTTTGTATGAGGTCATTCTCTCAATACTTGAAAGGGGATACCAAAGACTGGTTTAAACACTTGCAGCCAGAGTGAGTACCAAACCATAGCGCTCTAAAACAACCTCTCGGCACACCTCACTACATGAACGAAACGAGCTACCGCGCAATAAACCACCTACTACGATCTCGCACAGAATGTCCATGGGTCTAATCCATCAAAATGAATCCAAAAGAGGGGGGGAAACTCCCTCGTATAGCAATGTTATGGCCAATGATAGATCAGGAACAAGAGCAAAACACCCATCATTCGAGCCACCAGTGCAGCTGCGCGATCAACTCCTTTCCAAAGAACAAGGACTCAGGAAGGAAATGGATGTGGAAGACATCACGTCCCATCCAAAAGCACCTCACAGGTGGGAGCCTGACAAATGCATCTCGCAAACGGACAAACCACTGAGATATCTCATAATTTCAACGAGAGTGGGTGAACACACGCAGTTCATGAGAGAGCATGCCCTCATCGGCAAGTTTATGGGACTGTGGCCATCCGAACATGACCTAAACCGATGGATAAAACATTGGTGGAACCCTAAAGGAGACTACGAGGTTCAACTCGGCTCTAAGGGTTTTTTCACAATCATTTTGTAAAACCCAGAAGACAAGGACCGAATCTTTGAGAGCGGGCCATACTTCTACAACTTGGCAAGGTTATTCTTGTGCTTCTGTATGGAGCGATTCAACCCAGACAAGGAGGACTTCACAATGGCTCTAGTCTGGATCTGATTATAATCCTTGCCGCAAGAGTTTTGGCTGGAGGAAATTCTTATGGGAATAGGGAACACAGTGGGTCACTACGTCAAAAAATCAGAAGCAACAAAGAAAAGGAAATACACTTCGTATGCCTGAATCTATGTTTACATGAATATCTCTAAGGCTCTACTGGGGTCGGTAACTCTAAAATATCAGGATGAAGACTGGCAACAAACGTTGGACTACGAACATATCCCTTTTCTCTGTAGGAAATTCCATGAACACGGCCACCTCTTCAGAGACTTCCCTTTGAATATGCAAGCTACCAAAGTCAGTGATACCACACAGAAAGATGGCTTCACCACTGTCACAGGAAAGAAAAAAAACCCTCCAAGAAAGTAGAATCCAGACCCTAAACCTAAGATCTCAACCAAAAACTCCTATGGGATTCTAAATCAGCTACTGGAAGATGAAGAAATCCAATATCTGTACAAAGAGAAACAACAGGGTAAAGGAAAGAACCAAACCCTTTCCTCCTCTGGCCCAAATCATGAAATCAACCCAGAAGAGAGGGGAGACGTAGATGGAGACACCTTAATGTAGCTGGATGATTGAGATCTCCCAGGCATTGACCTAGAAAAACTTGAGGAAGCTCTTAATCAAAAGGATCTGCATGCCCTTCTTGAAGAGAAACTCCAAAAGGTACATAAGGTTTTTCTTGACTCCTCTACAGGATCCACAACACGCCTAGGTATAGTCACAGATCCAAGCTCAGACTCAAAGAGGATACCGTGAGAGAACAAAAGAAGGGAACAAAAATCAACACATCAACTCATTAAGGAGGCGGGCAATCTTATGCTCAACTCAGGGCAGATTCAAAATCTCTCAGAGGGATACCTCCACCCAACACCACTCTCATTATGATGAATATCATCACCTGGAACATTAGAGGACTCAATGGTTGATCCAAATAAAATATCCTCCAAGACTGCATCAAAGCATAAAATCCAGATATCCTAATGCTACAAGAAATGAAATGTGTTGGGGCAGAAGATGACACCATCTTCCAACACATTTGGAGGGGATGTGATTTTGTTCTTACAGATTCAACATGGGCTTCAGGGGGTCTGGCCATACTATGGAACCCATGCAACATCACTCTAAGAAGACCTTTTTCCACAATAGGAATAGTAACGACCCACTTAGAGGTCACAGGTTTGACTCAGAAGGGGGTTATCACAAACGTCTATGGACCCCAAAGCCCACAGGAAAAAGACAAACTCTTGGAGAGGCTAACCCACATCAAAACACTGCTGACCATACCCAACTAGATCTTAGGTGGTGACTTCAATGTGATCCTTTCACTGGAAGAAAAAATAGGAGGGAGCAAAAGGCTTGAGCAAGACAGTGGTAAGTTCAAAACCCTCATTGATCAACTAAAGCTAGTAGACATTGAAAATAGCAATGGCACCTTCACCTGGTCCAATCGTAGGTCAGGACACCAACACATTGCCTATCGTCTGGAAAACTTCCTTGTGGCTGAAGAACTAATTGAAGTAGCCCCAAGTATGGAAAGTCTTATTCTCCCAAAATCTGAGTCAGACCATTGGCCAATTTCCTTCAACCTAGAAATAGGGGCAACACCCAAATACAAACCCTTTCGGTTCGATAAATTCTGGCTTTCACACCCTGACTTTCATCAGCTTGTAAAATCCTGGTGGGCTCACACAGAAATAGATCATGGTACATGCATGTACAAATTCCAGCAACGCCTCAAAAACTTCAAGCAATCGCTAAGAATTCGAACAAGAACAACTTTGGAAATATATTCCAAAGCATGCAAGACATAGAGAACAAACTAGTGGAGATACAAAAAACTTTCATTTCAGGAAACCGAACTATTGGGCTAATGAAAGAGGAGGAGAAGCTTCAAGCACAGCTAGAGGAAAGGTGAAAGCAAGAGGAAATTCTGTGGAGACAAAAATCCAAGGTACAATGGCTCAAAGAGGGGGAAAAGAACACAAAGTTCTTCCACAGATCTATGGTGCATCGCCAACACATTAACAAAATTACTCATTTGGAGGATGGCCAAGGTAATCCAATAAGAGAACATACCTAAATAGAAGCAGAGCTTAACAACTACTATTGAGACCTCCTAACAGAAACCAGGGAGGATAGAACTACAGCAATCAGACGAGTAACCAGTCACATACCCTCTATGGTGACTCCTGAATGGAAAGTAGCCCTGATGCAACCTATCACCCAAGAAGAAGTGGACCAAGCAGTAAAAGATATGCTCTTAGGGAAGGCCCCAGGCCTGGATGGATTTACCACTGACTTATTCCATCATTGTTGGGACCTAATTAGGGAAGAGGTTTGGCAGGTAGTAGAGGAATCTAGAACTTCAGGTCAAGTCCTCCCTGCCCTCAATGCTACCTTTCTCACCCTAATTTCAAAAGAGGAGAGGGTCACAAATCCCAAACAATTTAGACCAATCACTCTCTGCAATGTTATATACAAAATCATAACAAAGGTGGTTGCAAACTGCCTCAATCCAATTCTTCCCTTTGTCATATCCAAGGAACAAGCAGGGTATGTGGAAGGTAGACAAATTATGGAAAGCGTCATACTAACTCACGAGGTCATCCACTTTCTCAAGTCGACAAAAACTCCAAGTATGCTCATCAAACTAGATCTTTCAAAAGCTTTTGACAGAGTCAACTGGCAGTACCTCCACTCCATTCTAGAATCCTTCGGCTTCAATCAGCAATGGGTAAATTGGATCTTAAACCTTACCTCCTTATCCTTCTTCTCCATCCTAGTCAATGGGGTCCCATCCCAACCATTCTCACCATCTAGAGGTATCAGACAAGGTGACCCCCTATCGCCTTTTCTATTTGTGCTCATGGAGGAAGGCTTGGGACGTTATATCAAGTCAGCGGTCCTATAAGGATCTCTCAAAGGCTTGCCTCTGCACAATATCCAACTGGTACCCTTACATAGTCAATTTTTTGATGACACCCTCCTCATGAACTCTCCAACCGCAAGAGAGGCAAACAAGCTTAACTCCATCCTCTCTGCTTTTACAGAGGCGTCAGGCATGACTCTCAACCTAGACAAATCCAAACTCTATTTCTTCAACACTCTGACAGCGATCCAAACTCATATCTCCAAAATCTTAGGAATACCCAAGATCTCCCTTCCATCCAACTATTTAGGCATTCCTCTAACTGGCGCAACAACAAGATCCATTTCCTGGGACAACCTTCTTCTTTCCATATCCAAGAGGCTGAACAACTGGACCTTCAGACCCCTCAACATTGCAGCCAAGATGGTCCTGCTCAAATATGTCCTACAAACCCTGCCTACCTATATTTTCACAGCCTTAGCATCCCCCAAGTAGGTCATCAAAGCAATAAGGAACTTCCAACAAAATTTCCTTTGGCATGGACACCAACAAAACAAGAAGTGGGCGCTAGTAGGATGGGACAAGATCTGCACACCAAAAAGTATGGGAGGGTTGGGACTCCGTGATCCAGGGAAACTCAACCAAGTAATGGGAGCTAAAATGTGGTGGAGGTGGTTAAAGTTGCCAACAACTTTGTGGGTGAAAATATGGAAGCAGAAGTACGCTCCTCTCACATAACAAAACCAACTCATCAGACACAATGTCTGAATACAAGGATCTAACATTTGGAACACAGCCTGGCAAAACAGAGACCTGGTGTAAAAACATGCCTTTTGGGAGGTACAAAATGGAGAAAGCGCTATGTTCTGGCAGGACTCGTGGCAGCAACTCAAACCTTTAAGTGACCCGGAAGAACTTAACCCTCGCAGACAAGCTCTAAAACATGACATATTTCTAAAGGTGAAAGATCTTTGGAAACCTGTCGATCAGAGACTGCAATGGAATCACTGGAAAACCTCTAATCAGGATTTAATGGTCCTAGAGGACTTAGACCTACATGCTTGGAAACACTATGCAAGTCACCGAAAAATCCCCAATCGAGAAGGCCCAGATATTCTTAGATGGGGGCACTCCACCACTGACAAATTCTCCGTCAAATAAGCCTACTTCCTACATGGAAATTACTAGAATCATGATAGTGAGAACATATGGAACAAGGTTTGGAATCTTGTACTCTGGCCCAAGGTGTCCACCTTTCTCTAGCTTATTGTGCACAACCGGGTCCTAACCTGGGAAAACCTCAGGAAAAGAGGCTTCATCGGACCCTCAATATGCATCTTATGCCATCAACAAGAGGAAACCAAGGAACATTTATTCAACAGGTGTCCCTTCAGTCAGTGGATTTGGGATCAAGGAGCTCAAATAATGCGCCGATCCAATGAAACAGGAGCAACATCAGCGATACACTTGAAAACTGGGACTCGATCACCTACAGAAATCCTCTACTGGCATACATCTGGCAACTCCTCCCAGGATTCATTCTCTTGCAAATTTAGAAAGAAAGAAACAAAAGGATCTTTCACTCCAAAGCCTCCACACCAGGCCTAACTTGGGAGAAAATTGTCACACTCATCAAGGAAACAATTAGAAGCAAACCCTGGAAACCAGAGGACTTAAATTTCAACCCGGAGGAGCAATTCATACTCCAAAGCTGGCAGCCTAAATTGACTAATCAAATGGCGATAAATGAACCTAAGCGTCAACATAGCAGCCCAACCACTTGGTCTCCTCCTCCAATAGATTTCATAAAGATCAACTTCGATGGGGCCTCGAAAGGGAACCCGGGACCGGCGGGATATGGGGCCACACTCAGAAACTCCAATGGAGAGATCCTTTGTCTGGTAGCAGGATACTTGGGGGAAACCACAAACAATGCGGCAGAGCTAACGGGCCTCTTGCAAGGTCTCCAAGCAGCAATTGCTAAACATTGTCAGAAGCTCATCCTGGAGGGGGACTCATAAATTGTCATCCAGCTAATCACCAAGATCCTCCATGGGGAAAACCCACTGAAAATCTCACCCAACTAGCGACTCTCAGGGATTCTAGAGTAATTTAGAGCCCTCCTTAGAACTAACCTCAACATCATACCCTCTCATGTGAAAAGAAATGCAAACAGGGTAGCGGACTACCTGGAAAATGAAGGGGTAGCAAAGGAGACAAAACACATCTACTGGGAAGCACACATCTCTGGAAACTGAGATATCTCAGATCGATGTCATGCTCTTGCCAAAAAATATCTCTAATCCCTGGATGGGGTGTCACGTAGAACAGGGAGGACTCGCAGGGACGAGCTGGGCAGGGCCATAAATACTGGCCACCGGCTCCCATTTCCTCATCATTAATATGGGAGTGAGCCCAAGCAGCCAAAACCAGGGGACGAGGCCTCTCACACGATTGAAGAGGACGAAGGACCAACACACTAAGGGCATAGCCTTAATGGCCAAGGTTGTCATAGTCACCTTCATCCTTATCAGTCGCTCTAATGGTTATGCAATACATTTGGGAGTTGAACGATCGAAGGTTGAACCTTTGGAGTGTTGGAGCAGGGACACTTACCCATTTGGCATTTTGGTTATAGCTCTGCTTCTCTACATGCTGAGAGAAAGAGGACGACCTCGCAAAGTCATTGCGTGGTATGCATTTGACTCCTGCAGAAAGAGGCAGAAGAAGTTTGAAAGAGAGTTGGCTATGACATGCACTCGGAGAACCAGGAAGCCTTGGACGCCTCCCATGGATTATGTGGAGGAGAATGTTCTAGATGAACCCATCCAAGTTCCTCCATAACATCTCCTCTTCACTGTTCCGGATAATTGGGATCTCCACACCTGTTTTGTGGATGAAGCTAAGCCTCAGGATCTAGGAATGACAAATAGTCACAAGGAAGGTGACCCATCATGGGAACACACAACTTGCTATGTTGAGGAAGAATTCTCGGGCAACATAGAAGAAAAGGAAAATTCAGCAAGCGATGAAATTTCATAGGAAGCGGCTTAGCAAGACAAGAAGCAAGGACAGCAAGGCGGCAATGCAAATGAAGAAATGGAGGGTAGTGGCATACAAAATCCAATTCCCCTCTCCTCCGCTCAGGGAGAATGGTAGGACCAACCTCCACTCCTCCACCCAGAGCACCTGGAACTAATCTTTGAAACGCGCAGCATGGTGGACGACCAAATCTACAGGGCCATCCAAGTCATCCAATGCCTCGACATGATGTATGATGCATACTCCAACACATCTCCAAGCTAACAAAGGCCTACGTGCGCACAACCCTTCACGCTTCCAGCCAGATTGGGAAAGAATGACGAAGTTGATGTGGACACCGGGTAACTGGTTCTGTGAATGTTCATAGTTAGAAATTTTCTTTTATTTTGAACTAGACCTCTAGCTTAGTTAGACTATCATTATGCTACCAGTAGTAAGCTATGGAATAGTCTCAAACTATGGCGGCCATACGTCTTGGTTTCCTTCGGGCAGGACAGATGGCGACCTGGTTCTTTTTGTGTGAAAATAAGTGGCATCAGACAACCAGTTGTCCCGATTTCCTTTTTAGGCGGGACAACTGGCACTCCAAAAGACTCTGTAAACCTACAATTTTAATATAACAGGATCCTCCCCCCTTTTTTACTTAAAAAAAAAAAAAAACACTTGTAGCTAAAGACAATTAGCTCATGGGAGGAATTGAAGAATGTATTTTTGAAGTTTTGGGGCAAGAAGAAATCTTTGGATCTACAACATATAGAGTTATATGCCTTAAAGAGGCAGATAAATGAAGCTATTTCTACATTCAACGGGAGGTTTTCCAGTATTTATTACAATTTTCCCAAAGAAATTCAACCCACTAAAGTTGTTGCCATTCTCCATTATACAACAACTCTTCATCCAGATTTGTCTTTCCTCCTGATGGAAAGATGACCTAAGTCCTTACAACAAATGTTTAATGATGCTAAAGAGATTCAACACAATATCCAAGCATGTAAATAGATTCGAAATGAGGAGTTAGATGCTAAAGAACATGACAATGAATATGAATAGAAAACATTTGATTTGAATCTAGAGCAGAAGGTTAACAATATCATATGCCCTCTTGAAGTTTTTAATGCCAATGATTTTGCAAAAAATTATATTCCACTTGTTGAAAGAGGAGGTGTTGATTTAGCTTATGATCTATCCCATGATAAGCAGGGGGCTAATTGTTTTATGTATTCATTTGTAGACAGTCAAGAAGATGAATTTGCAAATCATCTTGTTGAAGAGCAGGTTGATGTTCCAATTTTTTTCTTGTTAGATGGCATTGCAGATGTTGTTGATTTACCTATATATGATGAATATGATGATGATTGTGATGTTGACTTCCTAGAACAACTAGTTGTATGTTCTCTATCAAAAAATGTTCCTTTTCAGCAGTGTAATGAGAGAAATCAATCTACATATCACAATTACAAAGAAGAAAGTATTGAATCAACTAAAGGGAATTATTTACCTTTATATTTTTCTTCATTTAAATTGTTGAAAGAAAATTCTAAGATCATCATTGAAGCAAATGAATGTGTGTTGATGCCAAATCACACTGATTCACTAAAAACAATTGACAAGAAATTGCAACAATCTTCTCATGTGTTTGATGACCCTATTACTTGTTCTGTAAAAGGCCTTGTCAGTTCAAAATTACATCCATTGGTCGAAGATGAATCTGAAAATGAGTGTGTTCAACAATCTAAAGAAATTGAAAAATGTGCCTATGACAACAGTGAAGAAAATGAAGAAGGTTTTGAATCAAGTGAAAGAACCTTGCCATTGTGTTTTGCTTCTTTCAAATTGCTGAAGAAAAATGTCTATAATGTTTGAAATCATAAATCCTCTAGGCATGATGTTAAATATGAAGAAAGCTGGACTTGCAAATGAAAAATATCTTCCATTATGTTTTTCTTCCTTTGAATTATTGAAAGAAAAACATGAGATAACAAATGAAGCAGGGAAGTCTGACTGCATTCACAGTGGCATTGTTTTACATGAGCAAATTTTTATCAATGAGGAAGAAAAACAACCTTCTCATCCATTTAATGATCATGTTGTTGATTACATGGAAGGTTATTTCAGTTCATATTTGCAGCATATGCTCAACTACTAGCTTGGAAATAAATATGATGGTCAATCAACGTCCGTGTTAGATATGGATTGATTTCCACTAGGGTTTCATTTCAGCCAGCACTGTCCTCTGATTCAGAAGATTGTTATTTCCAGCAGTCTCAACATATTTTTCAGCCTCTTGGTGCCAATCAACATGTTAAATCACATGAAAACAAGAATGCAGTGGAAGGGGTGAAACATGATTGTTGTTTTGTGAATGTTTTAGAAGATCCATTTGCAGTTTTGTTGGAGGCAGTAAACAGTCCAAATGTTTTTAATTTTTTGAGATTTGGATTTATGGATGAATTTTTAAATGAATTATTAGTAAAAAGGATTTGGAGCAAGCAAGTGCAAAGAAAACAAACAATGGATAAAATGTTATCATGGTTGCATTGGCATTATGATTTCACTTGATTGGCAATTCATTTTAGTAGTTAGGGTAGGTAGGAGTGTGTGAATAAGCTTGTTGGTCAAGCATTTTTCAGTTTGGATTTCCAGTAGTGTGTACAGTCAGATTTTAGTAGTGTATTCAGTGTTTAATATCCAGTTGAGAGTAGTGTGCAAAGTTTGGTTTTCAACAGACACTGATGACAGGTCGGAGAAGGGTACACACACATTTTTTGGGAGCAGCCCAATGGATCATGCACCAGGTCTATGAGTTCTTTGCTACCTCACAGGGAGGATAGCATCCCCAGTTGGAGCCTATGTTATCACCTGCTAATTTGCATTAGTTTTTCCTAAAGCATCTTGTCCTTGTGTTATCTTTCCACTCAGATTTTAAAACTTTTTCACCAACTTCGTCAAGCTCCCATCACCTAAATCCTTCACTCAACTGATCATCAAAAATAGTCATTTCCTTCATAAGTCAGAAAATTGGCAAATGTCCCAAGCCTATACCTAGCCTTAATGCTTATTTAATCCCTTAGTTCCATCACTTCAATCATTTTTACCCTTATTTCCATATTCTCGTTGAAAATAAAGAATATTCCTTTTATTAAGAACCATTATCATATCCACAAAGTCATGTGTTGAGCCTCATATGCCCAAAGTCTTTAGAAAATAGAAAAATAAGTTTATTATTATTAATATAAATATATTAATATTAAAATATTTATATTAATATTTGATCCAATATTTAATTTATGGCATTACAAATCATGGGCACTAATCTCAATTTATAATGTGGAAAAGTTAAAGGATGGATGGAGGGCGCACATACATATCAGGCATAGAATTAACGCAGAGGTTAATGATGTGAAGGCAGGCCGCGGAGAATACCATGGTTTTGGTGATTGGACATGTGTTTTTACGTGGTGAATATCGGGGGAAAACGTGGGTAAACTCCAAACCACTTTCCTTCAGCCCGATATAACAAATGCAACCATTTATCATATGGTTTATGTGTGGCATATTTTCCACGAGTGCATTTAAATAACAATTATGGAATTTTTAATAAAAGAAATTATTTCTCACTTTGAAATTGTTTTACAGAGGTAAAATTTAAATTTTACAAATTAAAGAGATTATGAATCAAATGGAAAGATGCACGTGAAAGGAAGACTTGGATAATTTTTTATCCAAAGGTTATACAGAATAAAAAGAAGAAGATAAAATGTATTTTACCAAAGATGGTAAATTGGAAAAAACATGACAGAGTAAATGTTTTTCACAGTGAAATGTTAAATTGGAAAAACAAGACACAGTAAATGTTTTTCACAGTGAAATGGCCTTCTCTTTCTATCGTGTTATAATTTTGTTTTGAGTCTAATAACTTTATGCTTTCGAATGCTATCAGATTATCTAAGTCTCCTACTCCTGGTTGTGCTAAGATATCTCTGTTGATTAAGGTTGGTTGTCATTGATGTCAACCCTTGAAGAAAGACCCATAGCACAAAGGTTTGGGTAATGGACCCAATAGTGTTTGATGTAAATATGACTCCAAATTAAATAGTTTCATGGTTGATAAGAAGTAAATATGGATGAACTCCAAAGTGGTCCCCTTATGGTGAAAGCCCTCACGGGAAGACGCTTTGTGGAGTAAGAGAACCCATGCTTAATTGTGGAATAATGAAATGAAGGAAAGTGAATTTGTCAGGGAAAATACCCTAAATGGATAGTTCTTGTCATGTCATTTCCGTCGGTATGTGGAATGTCACATAATTCCTCACGGTTAGAGAGTTATGGCCATGAGAAGTTGGAGACCCCAGGTTTGGGTAATGGCCAAGTTTGTTTGATGGGTAACGGTATGAGTTATGATATGTTTTCAAATAATACTATTCTATATGGATAGTACATATCATTCCATTTTTAGTGGTATGTATAACATCACATAACTCTTCACGGTTTGAGAGTTATGGACTTACGAAGATGGAGGACCCTCATATGTCATCTAGAAGCCCCCAAAGGTCAAAGTAATCAAAGTGGTTTAAGAGATTTTAAAAGGTAAATATTAAAGTGAAGTGATGATTGTATTATAATTCAAAGTGAATACAAAATAAATTATTTCAATAATAATTTTAATGGAGAAATTAGAAGTGGACCCAACCCTAAAATAAGGAAAGTGGG
>JZKD02S1988178.1:33001-44103 GCA_000966675.3 Picea glauca
TGGTCATACAGTTGGCAAGACACCAAACCTTTATTCACTTTGCATTTTTGTTAATATGATTTCAATTTATAAGTTCGTGATGCAATGATTTTTGGTGTCTTTGATTAAATCTTTGTTGCAATGGTTTCATACTATGCATTAATTTTATGATTAAATCTTTGGTGAAATATTTGACATGTGGTTTTGCTTTAAATCATACAAATGCTATTGTTTGTTCAAACATTCAGATTGACTTGTCACGGTTTTCAATGGTTATTCATTTGGCATGTTGTTTACATTGTTTTGACACACACCAAAAGTGATTTGAAACTATTACCTAGGTGTCGTCGATTTTACATGCCAACATGAATGTTTTTCATGGTTACAATTCACTCCACCACCCTCACACACATAAGCATTAATGTCTGCCTTGCACTCTGGGCTACCTCTTCTTGTTTTGAGAAAACTGTGGGAATTGGTCCTGTGTCTACCCTGTCAAACCCCCTCACCAATTACCCTGTTGACTATGTGTTATCTACTATGGATCTTGTAGTGCGAATTTAACCCCATGGTGTTCAGATTCTGTTATTGTTTGATAGTGCCAGAGATAGACTGCTTAGGCTAACCCCGTAATTGCCTCCCAGAGACACGTTTTTGCATGAGCGATTCTGGGCAAACAATTTTGAATCAGATCAAACCCTTGAAAACCCATAACCGAAATTATCCCCTTTACCTTCATGGTGGGCGGTTTCCTCAGAAATTGGGTTATTGCAAAGATATAGCTCATCCTTTAGAGGTCAAATATCAGATCTTCTCCATGGCTGAAAGGTGCGTTTTGGTCTATGTGCATTTGTTGAAACGTTTATTACTTCTCCAGGCCTGTGCTTCAGAACCCCTCTCACTCATCCTACCATTCCCCCTCCTACACTCTTTCCCCTGTTGAACCCTTGATCAATCCAAATATTTATCAAGCAGTCTGTCAGCAAGTTGAAAGACAACAGGCTTTGTTCTCTTTAAAATGTTGAGGCAACCACTGCCATTGTTAATTCAAAGTTAGCCTGACCAAATCGTATCCCTACAGCCAAGGTATGATATTTCAACATTGATTTTAGAATTATTTTGTTTATTTTGAGTTAGAAAAAATGATTTTGTTGGTTTTGAATTAGCATGAACGATTTTTTTTTTTTAAGCTAAAGTTGTACAACAAATCCATTTCTATTCGAGTCTGTATAATCATCAGCCCATAGTCTCTGTTCTTCCAATAGTGATGGATTGTTTACAAAAAATAATAAGTATATAAAGGCCACAGGATGAAACCTTCCTTGTGGAAATTATCAAAACTGTTTACACAAAATATGGGAATAATCTCCCAAATTGCTATTCCTATTTAAGACTAACAACCTAATCCAAAAATCGTGTAACAAAAAGCATGTTCTAAAACTTCCATAATCGATCCAATTCCCATTGAAGTTCATGTGTACCTGAGGATGGACAAAAATAAACAATTTTAGATAGTGTTTTAATTGTAAAATCAACAACAATTAGAATTTTATGACTAGCTACAGAATCTCACGATTCTGTAGCTGGTCATATTTACAAACAAAATCGTATTAAATTAATCCAATGGTAACAGAAATGTATGTGATCTATCAAACAACTCCTTTATTACTAAAGAAAACAAAATCGTTTTTTCCAATTCAAAGAAAACATAATCATTTTTTAATCAATTTCAATCAAAACATAACCATATTGGATTTATCAAACAAATATTTTATACTAATTCAGAGCAAACAAAATCGTTCATGCTAATTCAAAAACAACAAAATCGTTTATGCTAATTCAAAACAAACCAAATCATTCTAAAATAAATGTTGAAATAACATACCTTGGCTGTAGGGATACGATTCGGTCAGGATAATTTTGAATTAACAATGGCAATGGCTGCCTCAACATTTTTGAACACGACAGGGCCTGTGGTCTTTTGCCTCTTATCGTTAGCTTGCAGTCTATCATTTTCCTTAGACAACACAATCACTTGGTCCTCCAAGGACTTAATTTGGGATTGCAACAGAGGGACATCTGTATAGTATCGTTGGAGCCATGAGTTACATTCATCACACTATGGTCAATCAGGTCGTGGCATTACAGGTGAGGCATCTTTTAAATTACCAGGGGTTCCATTGTCAAACTTGATCCCAGGGAAGTTAGGGTCATCCTTAAGGCACGGTGGGAGGTTGGATACGTAGTAATAGGGTTCGATGGAACAGAGGCCGTGAGAGTAAGGGTATTCCTCGGTCAAAAATCCCTCAATCTCAGAATCCGAATCTTCACTCAAAACAATAGGCTTCTGGTCTGTGTTTTGTTTGGGCTTATTATGAGCGCACCTAGATACCCAGCATGCAACCTTCTTACCTTTGCTATTGACATTGGTATTACCTTTTCCCTTTTTTCTTGCAGGCCTCTTAACAGTCTTAGCATTGTCTTTCGAACATGGGTTAGGCAGGGTGTCGAGTAGGTCAGCGTTGGGGTAGGTCGAGGGTTCGACAACGGGTAGGAGGNGAGGCCGAAACCTTTGAATACTTAAAAGAACCTTCTAAGTCGGAAGAAATTGTAAGCTCAGGAGAAGGAGTGACATCGGTCGTCGGATCAGTGTCCAGACAGGAGGAGCGCGCAAAAGAGGAGAACATATCTCAGTTGTTGGATCTAGAGATAAATGCATGAAGGTTAAGCCTTTTATGAGCGTAGGAGAGCGGACTTTTCAAAGACCCGAAGTCCCAAAGTAAGCAGGGACCGTCCATCGTTAAGACTGAAAGCTGGCACACGATCCTCAACTCCGGAGCAAATCACTTCGAGGATTTTTCAGTTTGAGACTTGAAAAACCCGAAGCCTGGAAAGCCGGAGTAAACAACAACTGTTAGATCATTGGGAGCATGAGCTGTTGATTTGGCACCCGTGGATATCAGGAATTGGGGAATTGGGAGAATAGAGGTGAGCCAACCTCCAACTCTGTGAAATGAGAAATCACGATGAGATCTGAGCTGTTGAATCCAGAGGACATGTGGCGGGAGATCAACATTTCGTTGACTCACAAATCAGGAAAGTCAAAGGTGATAGTTGTAGAAACTCGCAATATGCGAAGTCACAAAATTATCTGGACCGTCGGATCACCGAGAGATCTCGATTGTTGATCTGATATGAATCATTTCAGAGTTTCACAAGTTGGGAGTTTCACTATTACTTTGTGCATTCACACACCTACCTTTAGTTTTCATTTTCACAACTGCAAGCATGAAACTTTGAGTTGGAAGTCATGTCAATGGCATTAAAATCATCACTGGATTATTATGAATACTCTTGTTCATGTGGTCATTTCATATCTAACTCAAAAATGGTCATACAGTTGGCAAGACACCAAACCTTTATTCACTTTGCATTTTTGTTAATATGATTTCAATTTATAAGTTCGTGATGCAATGATTTTTGGTGTCTTTGATTAAATCTTTGGTGCAATGGTTTCATAATACGCATTAATTTTATGATTAAATCTTTGGTGCAATATTCGACATGTGGTTTTGCTTTAAATCATACAAATGCTATTGTTTGTTCAAACATTCAGATCGACTTGTCGCGGTTTTCAATGGTTATTCATTTGGCATGTTGTTTACATTGTTTTGACACACACCAAAAGTGATTTGAAACTATTACCTAGGTGTCGTCGATTGTACATGCCAACATGAATGTTTTGCATGGTTACAATTCACTCCACCACCCTCACACACATAAGCATTAATGTCTGCCTTGCACTCTGGGCTACCTCTTCTTGTTTTGAGAAAACTGTGGGAATTGGTCCTGTGTCTACCCTGTCAAAACCCCTCACCAATTACCCTATTGACTATGTGTTATCTACTATGGCTCTTGTAGTGCGAATTTAACCCCATGGTGTTCAGAGTCTGTTATTGTTTGATAGTTCCAGAGATAGACTGCTTAGGCTAACCCCGTAATTGCCTCCCAGAGACACGTTTTTGCGTGAGCGATTCTGGGAAAACAATTTTGAATCAGATCAAACCCTTGAAAATCCATAACCAAAATTATCCCCTTTACCTTCATGGTGGGCGGTTTCCTCAGAAATTGGGTTATTGCAAAGATATAGCTCATCCTTTAGAGGTCAAATCTCAGATCTTCTCCATGGCTGAAAGGTGCGTTTTGGTCTATGTGCATTTGCTGAAACGTTTATTACTTCTCTAGGCCTGTGCTTCAGAACCCCTCTCACTCATCCTACCATTCCCCCTCCTACACTCTTTCCCCTGTTGAACCCTTGATCAATCCAAATATTTATCAAGCAGTCTGTCAGCAAGTTGAAAGACAACAGGCTTTGTTCTCTTTAAAATGTTGAGGCAACCACTGCCATTGTTAATTCAAAGTTAGCCTGACCAAATCGTATCCCTACAGCCAAGGTATGATATTTCAACATTGATTTTAGAATTATTTTGTTTATTTTGAGTTAGAAAAAATGATTTTGTTGGTTTTGAATTAGCATGAACGATTTTTTTTTTTTAAGCTAAAGTTGTACAACAAATCCATTTCTATTCGAGTCTGTATAATCATCAGCCCATAGTCTCTGTTCTTCCAATAGTGATGGATTGTTTACAAAAAATAATAAGTATATAAAGGCCACAGGATGAAACCTTCCTTGTGGAAATTATCAAAACTGTTTACACAAAATATGGGAATAATCTCCCAAATTGCTATTCCTATTTAAGACTAACAACCTAATCCAAAAATCGTGTAACAAAAAGCATGTTCTAAAACTTCCATAATCGATCCAATTCCCATTGAAGTTCATGTGTACCTGAGGATGGACAAAAATAAACAATTTTAGATAGTGTTTTAATTGTAAAATCAACAACAATTAGAATTTTATGACTAGCTACAGAATCTCACGATTCTGTAGCTGGTCATATTTACAAACAAAATCGTATTAAATTAATCCAATGGTAACAGAAATGTATGTGATCTATCAAACAACTCCTTTATTACTAAAGAAAACAAAATCGTTTTTTCCAATTCAAAGAAAACATAATCATTTTTTAATCAATTTCAATCAAAACATAACCATATTGGATTTATCAAACAAATATTTTATACTAATTCAGAGCAAACAAAATCGTTCATGCTAATTCAAAAACAACAAAATCGTTTATGCTAATTCAAAACAAACCAAATCATTCTAAAATAAATGTTGAAATAACATACCTTGGCTGTAGGGATACGATTCGGTCAGGATAATTTTGAATTAACAATGGCAATGGCTGCCTCAACATTTTTGAACACGACAGGGCCTGTGGTCTTTTGCCTCTTATCGTTAGCTTGCAGTCTATCATTTTCCTTAGACAACACAATCACTTGGTCCTCCAAGGACTTAATTTGGGATTGCAACAGAGGGACATCTGTATAGTATCGTTGGAGCCATGAGTTACATTCATCACACTATGGTCAATCAGGTCGTGGCATTACAGGTGAGGCATCTTTTAAATTACCAGGGGTTCCATTGTCAAACTTGATCCCAGGGAAGTTAGGGTCATCCTTAAGGCACGGTGGGAGGTTGGATACGTAGTAATAGGGTTCGATGGAACAGAGGCCGTGAGAGTAAGGGTATTCCTCGGTCAAAAATCCCTCAATCTCAGAATCCGAATCTTCACTCAAAACAATAGGCTTCTGGTCTGTGTTTTGTTTGGGCTTATTATGAGCGCACCTAGATACCCAGCATGCAACCTTCTTACCTTTGCTATTGACATTGGTATTACCTTTTCCCTTTTTTCTTGCAGGCCTCTTAACAGTCTTAGCATTGTCTTTCGAACATGGGTTAGGCAGGGTGTCGAGTAGGTCAGCGTTGGGGTAGGTCGAGGGTTCGACAACGGGTAGGAGGGTAGGAGGTGGCACGGAAGGCCCGACAAGGGTTCCAGTGACCACAATCTTGTCCACTTGACCACATTCAGGAGTTGCAAAGCCATTCCTCAATAAGAAAACTTTCCAAGAGTCACCACTCAACCTCAAGTGATGAACAATAACGATTTTAATCAAACAGTGATGGAAGAGGCTAGAGTCAGCCTTCTCCCTCTTAAATCATTTAGCCATTTTATACAGACTGCATAGGAGGTAGTGAGGCATATTCAAAGGGAAATATATGAAATTCATAAGTAGCCGAAGAAGATCTAAGATTTGACCTCTAAAGGAAGAGATATATCTCTACAATAACCCAATTTCTGAGGAAACTGCTCGCAATGAAGGTAAAGGGGCTAATTTCAGTTCTGGATTTTCAAGGGTTTGATCCGATTCAAAACTGTTTGCCCAGAATCGCTCACGCAAAAATGTGTCTCTGGGAGGCAATTACGGGGTTATCCTAAGCAGTCTATCTCTGGAACTATCAAACAATAACATACTCTAAACACCATGGGGTTAAATTCGCACTACAGGAGCCATAGTAGATAGCACACANAGGCCTGTGCTTCAGAACCCCTCTCACTCATCCTACCATTCCCCCTCCTACACTCTTTCCCCTGTTGAACCCTTGATCAATCCAAATATTTATCAAGCAGTCTGTCAGCAAGTTGAAAGACAACAGGCTTTGTTCTCTTTAAAATGTTGAGGCAACCACTGCCATTGTTAATTCAAAGTTAGCCTGACCAAATCGTATCCCTACAGCCAAGGTATGATATTTCAACATTGATTTTAGAATTATTTTGTTTATTTTGAGTTAGAAAAAATGATTTTGTTGGTTTTGAATTAGCATGAACGATTTTTTTTTTTTAAGCTAAAGTTGTACAACAAATCCATTTCTATTCGAGTCTGTATAATCATCAGCCCATAGTCTCTGTTCTTCCAATAGTGATGGATTGTTTACAAAAAATAATAAGTATATAAAGGCCACAGGATGAAACCTTCCTTGTGGAAATTATCAAAACTGTTTACACAAAATATGGGAATAATCTCCCAAATTGCTATTCCTATTTAAGACTAACAACCTAATCCAAAAATCGTGTAACAAAAAGCATGTTCTAAAACTTCCATAATCGATCCAATTCCCATTGAAGTTCATGTGTACCTGAGGATGGACAAAAATAAACAATTTTAGATAGTGTTTTAATTGTAAAATCAACAACAATTAGAATTTTATGACTAGCTACAGAATCTCACGATTCTGTAGCTGGTCATATTTACAAACAAAATCGTATTAAATTAATCCAATGGTAACAGAAATGTATGTGATCTATCAAACAACTCCTTTATTACTAAAGAAAACAAAATCGTTTTTTCCAATTCAAAGAAAACATAATCATTTTTTAATCAATTTCAATCAAAACATAACCATATTGGATTTATCAAACAAATATTTTATACTAATTCAGAGCAAACAAAATCGTTCATGCTAATTCAAAAACAACAAAATCGTTTATGCTAATTCAAAACAAACCAAATCATTCTAAAATAAATGTTGAAATAACATACCTTGGCTGTAGGGATACGATTCGGTCAGGATAATTTTGAATTAACAATGGCAATGGCTGCCTCAACATTTTTGAACACGACAGGGCCTGTGGTCTTTTGCCTCTTATCGTTAGCTTGCAGTCTATCATTTTCCTTAGACAACACAATCACTTGGTCCTCCAAGGACTTAATTTGGGATTGCAACAGAGGGACATCTGTATAGTATCGTTGGAGCCATGAGTTACATTCATCACACTATGGTCAATCAGGTCGTGGCATTACAGGTGAGGCATCTTTTAAATTACCAGGGGTTCCATTGTCAAACTTGATCCCAGGGAAGTTAGGGTCATCCTTAAGGCACGGTGGGAGGTTGGATACGTAGTAATAGGGTTCGATGGAACAGAGGCCGTGAGAGTAAGGGTATTCCTCGGTCAAAAATCCCTCAATCTCAGAATCCGAATCTTCACTCAAAACAATAGGCTTCTGGTCTGTGTTTTGTTTGGGCTTATTATGAGCGCACCTAGATACCCAGCATGCAACCTTCTTACCTTTGCTATTGACATTGGTATTACCTTTTCCCTTTTTTCTTGCAGGCCTCTTAACAGTCTTAGCATTGTCTTTCGAACATGGGTTAGGCAGGGTGTCGAGTAGGTCAGCGTTGGGGTAGGTCGAGGGTTCGACAACGGGTAGGAGGTGGCACGAAAGGCCCGACAAGGGTTTCAATGACCACAATCTTGTCCACTTGACCACATTCAGGAGTTGCAAAGCCATTCCTCAATAAGAAAACTTTCCAAGAGTCACCACTCAACCTCAAGTGATGAACAATAAAGATTTTAATCAAACAGTGATGGAAGAGGCTGGAGTTAGCCTTCTCCCTCTTAAATCATTTAGCCATTTTATACAGACTGCGTAGGAGGTAGTGAGGCATATTCAAAGGGAAATATATGAAATTCATAAGCAGCCGAAGAAGATCTAAGATTTGACCTCTAAAGGAAGAGATATATCTCTGCAATAACCCAATTTCTGAGGAAACTACTCGCAATGAAGGTAAAGGGGCTAATTTCAGTTCTGGATTTTCAAGGGTTTGATCTGATTCAAAACTGTTTGCCCAGAATCGCTCACGCAAAAAAGTGTCTCTGGGAGGCAATTACGGGGCTATCCTAAGCAGTCTATCTCTGGCACTATCAAACAATAACAGACTCTAAACACCATGGGGTTAAATTCGCACTACAGGAGCCATAGTAGATAGCACACAGTCAATAGGGTAATTGGTGAGGGGGTTTGACAGGGTAGACACAGGACCAATTCCCACAATTTTCTCAAAACAAGCAGAGGTAGCCCRRAGTGCAAGGCAGACATTAATGCTTATGCGTGTGAGGGTGGTGGAGTGAATTGTAACCATGCAAAACATTCATGTTGGCAYGTACAATCGACGGTGCCTAGGTAATAGTTTCAAATCACTTTTGGTGTGTGTCAAAACAATGTAAACAACATGCCAAACGAATAACCATTGAAAACCATGACAAKTCGATCCGAATGTTTGAACAAACAATAGMATTTGTGCATTTCATCCTTGGTTGATGGTTATTCCATTTCCTCRTGATCTTGACAAGTTTTTCAAACCTACTTACACTTGCCCATGCCATTATGACCCTTATCACGACAAGATTGCGCAATGGMTGGAGGATTCGTACATCAAGAATATTCAAGGGAATGGTAAGATCATGCTTAATTTTTTTTTAGATGATGATTATGAAGGTAAGTATGATATGTTTCTGTCATTTGTTGATATATCACCATTCTTATTAATAATGTTTGATTTTGTTTCCGTTGCAGGATTGGAGTTACTCCGATGGCTACATTGGAAGCATGACTTCACGTAGTATATTGATTTGTTTAATAGTTAGGGTAGGTTTAGGAATAGGTTTTCCTTTCAGTTGTATTTCTCACTAATTCTCTTTGTAATAATGCAGTCATGAACGCAAGTGGGAGCAGCACGAGAACCATAATACGGTTGTTTTCAGGGAAGTCTCCTTGATCCTTTTCTCTTTACTTCTAGTTGAACATTTATTTTCAAAAACGCAGTATCGTCATGAAAATCTTAAATGAAAAGTAAAGAGATAAATAAATCTGAATCAACCCTGAACCAAGGTACCATGAGTAAGACTACTTTCCCATCAAACAAGATTTTCCTACTTTCTTTCAGTCTCCCAAGGGATTTGTTGCATGAGGTTTTCAGATGCACGTTCTGTACATATTTTGTTTGGATTTCTTTGCTTTCAAATCTTTCTTCGCTGGTGTGTTTTGATTTCTCCCTTATGCTTACCAGTTTTTGATATTGAAATACACATACCTACATTATGAACTATTCAGATAAAGAAAACAGAATTTTTTTTCTCTGAAATGACTCCTGAAAGTTTGTCTAAACATCAATTGTGATATGCTTCTGAAATTTACATCCATGTTAAAGAAAGCCTGTTGTTTGAAAGAAGTTTATTGATTTCAATCTGTAAGTGAAGCCTGTCACGATCATCCATTTTCTTATTACGATGTCCCTGTTTCTTAAGGAAATAACTCAGAAGATGTCTCCCTGCTTTCGAAGGTCAGTTTTGTAAACAAACCATCTATGAATCTTAATAAAGGACAGTTTAAAAAAAATAAAAATATTTCAAGGTCTATAAAAATATGTCTAAAATATCATAATTTTCAGCGTCACCCCGCTCAATTATATATCTTTAAAAAACTAAATAAATCATAAAAGAGTTGTGGGAAGTGTTTGTAAACTCGTCGGGATACTGAACAGGTCTACTGGCAGCGGGTAAATGAATGCATGATGCCAAGATAACTTCACCGGGGTACTGAACATGCCCGCTGGCAACGAAGCAATGTCGGGTATATGAAAATTTGCAAGTATGGAATCTCTTGACCTTAAAATGTCCTTTATTCTAGTCTGGAACTTCTCGGCAAGATACAGATATCAGAGTGGGTTAAATGGCAACCCTGTCGAGGCTATGGACGCCTACTGGCAGTAGTGGCTCTGTCAACAGTATTGGAGATTTTATCTTTAATATCATGACTCGCTTGTCTTAAGACTGTTATCAGTTTTCATATTTTAAGAACAACTAGAATTTTTTTATTAATGATGATGTTTAAACAATTTTCTGGTTGTTTTTGAGTTAGAATTATTCTCATTATCCTAATCTGGATTTGTTCTTTTGGCAGAGATAACTTCTTCTACCAGTGTGTCGCCATTGTTGGCAGTCATTTTGCAATTTTATCTTTTCCTTACAAGATGCCTACACAAGGGTTTTGAAGCCTCAATATTCATCGCAATTCTTTAAAACAAAACAACACCATTACTTTGTGCATTCACACACCTGCCTTTCATTTTCATTTTCACGACTGCAAGCGTGAAAACCTTGAGTTGGAAGTCATGTCGATGGCATTAAAATCATCACTGGATTATTACGAATACTCTTGTTCATGTGGTCATTTCATCTCTAACTCAAAAATGGTCATACAATTGGCAAGACACCAAACCTTTATTCACTTTGCATTTTTGTTAATATGATTTCAATTTATAAGTTCGTGATGCAATGATTTTTGGTGTCTTTGATTAAATCTTTGGTGCAATGGTT
>JZKD02S1988189.1:112843-124335 GCA_000966675.3 Picea glauca
AGAGATGTCCAAGGGAAACCCTCTAAGGTGATAAACTCTAATAGTATGACAAAATTACTCAAAAAGGGACACCATGGTGTGATTGCACAATTGTGTTCACTAGATGTTCAAACATTTACATCCTCTGCTCCAATGGATCTCCAAATAGTTATCAACAAGAATTCCAAGGTATTTGGAGATATGCCTAAGGCTATTCCATCAACTCGAGATCATGACCATTTTATTCAGTTGCAACTAGGAAGTGTACCACCTAACATTAGGCCTTACAAGTATCCGTAGGCACAAAAGAGTGATATTGAGTGTATGATCCAATAAATGTTAGAGGCGGGCATCATTCAACCTAGCAAAAAGTCTTTCTCTCCGCCAATAATGATGGTTAGGAAGAAGGATGGTTCATGGCATATGTGTCTAGATTATAGACAACTCAACAAAATGATCATCAAAGATAAGTTTCCTATTCATTTCATTGATGGATTATTAGATGAATTGCATGGAGCAATTTTCTTTACTAAGTTGTATCTTCATTCGAGATACCATCATATTGTAATGAGGTAGGAATACATTCCCAAAACAACCTTTAGAACACATGAAGTCCATTAATAGTTTTTGTTTATGCCATTTGGACTTACTAATGCACCTTCAACATTTCAAAGCTTGATGAATTCTATTTTCAAACCCTTCCTTAGAAAAATTGTGTTAGTATTTTTAGATGGCATACTAATCTACAACAACTATTGAGAAGATCATGTACAACATGTTGACAAAATATTAAAACTTTTGGAAGATAAACAACTTTATGCAAAGCCTTCCAAGTGTGCCTTTGGGGTTCAATAAGTAGAATATTTGGGTCATATTATATCTCAAGAAGGTGTAAAAGTGTACCCTAACAAAATTAAAGCTAAGAGGGAATGACCAATTCCAAAAATATTGAAGATACTTAGAGGATTCTTAGTATTGACAAGCTATCACCGCATTTTTTTCAAAAACTATGGTCAAATGATGACACCTCTAACAACATTATTAAATAAGGAATCATTTTATTAGACTCAAGAAGCAACCAAAGCTTTTGAAAAACATAAGGAGGCTATGTGTACAACTCCTGTCGTAGCCACACCTGACTTCACAAAAACATTTATTGTGGAGTGTGATGTCTCAGGACATGGCATTGGTGATTTTTTAATGCAAGAAGGAAGGCCCCTTTCCTTTGAAAGCCAACTTAAAGGAAAAAACTTACTCAAACCAATTTTTGAAAAAGAAATGTTGGCTATACTATGTGTAATTAAGAAATGACATCCTTACCTAATAGGAAGACACTTCAAAGTAAAAACAAATCATGATATTTTGAAGCACTACTTGGAGCAACGATTATCTTCAAAAGAGCTAGGTTATGACTTTGAAATTATCTATGAGAAAGGAAAACACAATATTGTGGTAGATGCACTTTCAAGGAAAGAAGAAGAAACAGAGGGTTCACTATGTGTTATTTCTATTCCACAATTTGATTGGGTGGAAGAAGCAAGGATAGAATGGAAGCAATATCATTCAACAACTACAAGAGGACCCCATTGTATTAGATAATTGTGTATGGAAGAATGATTTGCTTTGGTATCATGATCACCTATATTTATGTAAGAATTCCCAACTCAAACAAAAGGTCTCTCTGGAATTGCACACTTCGCCTATAGGAGGACATTCAGGGTTCTTGAAAACTTACCATAGGATCAAGAAGGATTTTTTCTAGGAAGGTATTAAAACTAATGTTCAAAATTTTGTGTCTGAATGTGTGGTCTGCCAACATAATAAGGGAGAGACAATCAAGATGTCAGGTCTCCTACAACCATTAGCTATACCAAGTCAACATTGGGAAGAAGTTTCAATGAATTTTATTACAGGTTTACCCAAATCTGAAGGAAAGCCTGTCAGTACTAGATCGATTGACAAAGTATACCCATTTTTGCTCTCTTTCTCATCCTTTTAAATCAAGTATAGTGGTTGCAACATTAATGGAAACAATTCAAAAGCTACATGGACTCATGTTGACCAAAACTTGGCCATCTATATTTTCCCGCTCTTGGATTAATAATAATAAAAAAATGATATTGGAAGATGAATATTTTTGAACTATTATATGTTCATTGCATAACCATCGGTATCAGCTTCGCCATGGATTTCGCAGAATCAAAATCCGAGTCTCCATGACCAAGATACGTATACTTCTTTTCAGAAGTCCAATGGGGGTATTACAAGAAGAAATATGAAAAATGTTCTAAGTGACATGTTCCCTCCTCCCCTTTCCCTTCACCTCTACTCATTCTCTCGTTTTATACTTAGTCATTTTTCCCATTATCTCATTACTTTCATATTCCCATTACCCTTTTCCACACTTAACCATTTTTCCTTATTCCTTTCCGAGTTCACTTTCATTTCCCTTTTCCTTTATTTTCCCATTTATTTTTATTTTCCTTTTCATTTCATTGTCCCATTTTTCCATTTCTTTCATTTTCCCCTTTTTCTTTTCCCAAATTTCATGTAATTCCCTTTTTATTTCCCATATTTTTCATTTTTTCCATATTTCTTTCCATATTTCACGTGATCCATTATATACTTTCCACAATTAGTATTATTTACTATGACTTATCGCGGGTTGGCGGGTTGGTGATATTTCTTAAGAATATGTTCTATCTTTGCTACCCTCAAAATGCACGTTGACTTCCACCACCTTCATAATTCACACAACTCTTTTTACTACTCTTTACTATGCAACTCCTCCAACACTTAGCCAAATATATGAGTTACCGTGGGTTCACAGGTTGGTGATGTTTATTTCATGTTATATATAAGTCCGTCAGACCGATTCTCAAGACTTAGGATATTTTACAACTATTTACCTCTCTTCTCCACTTCACCTACACTTAGAGTTTTTCACACTCATTCCTTACTATGTATTACCGCGGGTTCGTGGTGATTTCCTTCCCTACCTCTGCATTCACGTAAATCCGAGAACCCACCATATTATTTTAATAATATTTTTCCTATCCTAAGTTCTACGAGGAACATCTCCAAGTGAGTCATTGGTCTTTATTAACCAATGAGATATATCCACAAGGCAGTTAAATGGATGGTGCCACATGGAAACTAATTAATGGAGACACGTGGCAACATAAAAAAATGACACATGGTGTGATTTTATTGGATGACATACGACAAATTCTTATTGGCAGATTGTTGGCCTACCGAGTGATGACTGTTTAGGAAAAGATATGAATTATCTTACTCAAGCATTTTTGAATCCCGCCTGGAGAAGGCAATATAGTTGGGAATATCACCCTATGTTTTATAGCCTCAAAAAGTATTTCTCAATCCACAAGTATTAATTAAAAGGGCTTAGGCTGATTTTTTAAATGAAAAGATTGTTGCAAAACATGGAATTATATATATATTTTTGAAAATATACAGATTGCAGAAGGAAAATGTGGAGATGAAAAGCAAAAGTAACCAAGTCACATATTAACACAAATGAGACATAATAAAAATCACTTTATTTCATTCCAAGAAATCAAAAAGTATCTTTCTCTTTACAAAATCCCTGTGGGGGCATGGACCAAGGTCAAATCTAGATATCCCCGATGAAAACCATACAAAAGGACTTTGACAAGAAGTAAAAACTGAACTTTAAAATCTGGATCATCTGGCCATAGACAACTGCCGATTTGACTCTGCACAATATCCTTTATCAGTTATGAAACTCAATCCATAAACATACAAGTATACACAAACTATCAAAGATAGATCAACACCTTTGAAACAAACATATGAATGATATGGTTCAACTTTGAACCTTGCTGTCTACAATAGGAACATGTTGTCAAAAAGAGAATTAGGCCTTTAATTAATTGAAGAATGAATGAAAACTGAACTATCTCATGAAAACAAATGATCAAACCTTAGTCTTTCTTTCTCCTTCTATTCTCCACTTGTTCTTCATTCTCATTTGACTTTTATGCATTCCAAATCAGTTAAAGTAGTTCAACTACCTCCCTTAGATAAGTTAGTTAAACTTAACTAATTTTAGTTTAGGAGAAGTAATAATACTAATAATAATTTAGGGTCTTTATTAAATAACAACTAAGTAGGTGGGACCCCTTGTGACTCCATTTTATTTCTTTACAAAAATAAACACAATTAGACAACAAATTAAACACATGCCTCCTTGTAACTCCCATAAATATTTCCAATATTTGAAATTTAAATATCAGAAATATTTCAAATGATATCCAAAACATGTAAATATCCACATTATCCAAAAAATAGTTTGTTGTACAAAACTTTCTGCAGTCCATTGTCTTCAACAAATCAACCATAAACACATAAATCAAAATCCATATTTGCCACTTTGAGAGGCAATCCTTCTTCTGTCACTGTTGTCCCCTTTGGATTTCCCAGAATTAGCCTTAGGTTGATTTGAACCTTGAGGCTTAATCTCACTAATAGCATGGGAACAATCATCCCTCAGGTGCATACAGGAGGACATTTATTTTGTTGAGTCACTTGAAGGAGATGAGGGGGAAGCAACAACTTTACTTTTGTCTTGCACATGGGGAGCCTCAGTTTTACTTCGTTTGCTAGCATGGGAGGAATGAATAGGTGAGTGTGTAGGGGAAATTTGAGCATTTGGGTTTACAGGTGGAGGAGGAGCGGGCAATGACAAGTTGGGCCAACCACGAGGGTGGACGATTGCCAGATTAACAATCTCCTGCCATCCATCAATTTCAAGAACTTCTAGTTGCATAGATACATGGGGAAGTACATGGATACCAAGGGTATTTTGAGGCTGGAAGGGAGGCCTCTCTAGTCTAGGCTGAATTATCCCTTTCCCAATCCAATTGAAGAACCCAGCTTGAAAAAGTTGGTTTAAATCCTGAGGATCGACATCAAAATGAATTGAGAATGTGGGCCTTCTAGGCCCTCTGTTCTAGTTACCTCTTCCCCTATTGTTTCTGTCATGACTGCCTCTACCAAAGAAACTCATCCTCTATAGAAAAATTTATTAGCAACTAGCCCTTAACAGACCATACATGACATTCTCTTTATATGAAACAAAGTTTGGCTAAAAAATTAACATAAAACCCATGTAATTCAATCCATAATAATAATTTAATAGGTGTCAAATGAGCAGGGGGTGAAATAGGGTTCATGGGATATCTGGGGGGATTGTAATGAACAAAAAAGTGGTAGCATGACAGGGAGTAAGAACACGAGTACTGCTCAACAATTCATTAAATAACTAAATGTGCAATCAATACTAAAATATATCAGCTGCCACCTATTTTTGTGTCATATTTTTACCACTGCTATATAGAGTTTTTAATTTATTTTATAAAACAAGGCATGTAAAAATGAAAATGGGATCGTGAGGGGGGTATAATGAGAAAAAAAGTGATAGTATGATAGGGAATAATACATATATTGTTCATAAAAAATAAATTAAATCAAACAACAACCATATCTTTGTTCCAATCACAATCCAATAAGCATCCACTTTTAAAACCAAAATCATTTAACTGTCCCTTAATTGCAGACATAATGCTTACTCACTTCAATAAAAAAAAACAAGTTAATTGCCCAAAATTCTTCAATTATATCAATCTTTGCATCCTATACCATATCTATGCAATATCATATTAACATCGTTGCCAACATCATAACCATTCAAACTACAGTCCTGCATGCTCCAATGCTAACCTTTTTCTTTTAAAACAAAATATAATATGGGCAGTGATTCCAATTATCCATATCCAATATTCATCCTTTGCAATCAAATAATAATAGAACCAGTATTAACCACCAACAATCGACTTTCCAACACTGATTCAAACAATCCACTATCATCAAAACAATAAGCGGGCCCGATTTAATCACACGTAGGTCTTCAACAATGTAATTGACACAAATCCTAATTCGAAAGTAACATTTCATCAAAGAACATGTAACCTTGACCATGAGATTCGCGTACATTAAACATGTACAAACTTACTTTAAAAGAATTACCCAACAATTGACAGAACCATATAATGCGTGAGGAGAACATAATCATATCACACACAGGTGTCTCCTTTAATCTTGACATGACCAAGATCATGTTTGATGAACCAATCACACACATGTGCCTTTTAAACCTAAATGGGACCATGATCGTGCTAGGGTTTAACACAACAATGGATGGAATAACCAGAAATCGACTAAAAGGAAAGTCCTCTGGGATGTAGATAACCCATACCCTTTTCTTTTTCAAACAAATTTATCACAAAGATGTAATAACAGAGGCTCGATCAGAAGACGATCTTCGAAACCAGAGATATCTCATACTCTTACATAGAGGTAACGAGAGTTTGGCTCATTCAAGGGAGAGTCTTCGAAACACATAGAGCCTGTGACCCTTTTTCTTCTTAACAAAAGTTATCACAGAGAAGCAACCACAGGTAATCAAGATGAGTCTTGGAATAACAAAGAGCCCATGCTCTTTTAAAATCACCATAGTCGTTTAACTTATAATCCAGAAACTTGACAGTGAGGGTAATAAACATAGCAGTCAACCACCTTCAATAATAACGAGAGGGTCGAATTTGTATAAACACTGTGGAAAGAATGCTAGCCGTGGCTACTCGACACATATACAAGCTTCCGTTCAAGGTTCTGGGCAATACAAATATTCGACTGTGCAATGCTTTCGGTAATATTGACAGTGAAGAAAAATCCATAACAAACAATAGCTCGGGGCTCGGCCAAACAAAACAAGAACAATGCCATTGTCGACAGTTGCATTGCAACCTGGAGGAATGAATCATAACAATGATCGAGATGAAAAGGGGTGACAACAACTAATACCCAGACTGGTGGTAAAAACCTGTGCAATAAAAACTTAGAGCTTGTTACCCATTGTCATCATTTTCCATAGAGAACCAGAATAAAAACCCAAGTTGATCGCCATTTTTTTTACCTATAACCAATGCACAGGCTTTACAAAGTAATAATATCAATTTCTTTCTTTAAAAACGCCAACATTCGAGAGTATTCACAGAGAAAACTGTAAGCACAACACTGATACACAGTTAAAACTCAAGAAAAAAACATAACTCATGCAATCCTGAGCCAACAAATCGATTTATAATATAGAGGGACCATCATGGATGGAAAGTAGGGATCCATACCTGGAAAAATCGCCTTGAGGAAAGAGTTGGATTGTGTTTTTCCTTGCAAAACCTGAAATTGCGGAGCTTCCACAACCACTAGAGCCAAATGCAACTATGGCTAGGGTGACAGGCTTGAGGGTGGTTTAGAGTGAGGTGCAGTAAATGCACGTCGCTTCCTCCCTCAACCTTATTCAATTCAACGTACTAGCCAGCCCATTACCATAACATCAACCATTAATTCAAACACATATGCATTGCATAAATTCAATGCGATATCCATTGTATAGTGCGCCACCCTAAGTCGTATCAAAACATTTAACAACAACCATATGTATAACGTTACCATACATACTTCACAACAATCCTTTAATCAAGTGCTTAAGTATAGCAACAAGGTTATACACCTTCTTTTGTGTCAATCCATATACCTTAAGGTTTACATGCAATCTCTTTTATAATAACCTTAAGACTTATCCATAGACTTTTTTCTTTTTTGTTTTGTTCAAGCTCCCATATCATCATATTATCCTTTTGCATAAAATCATGTATAAGCTCATTAGTCAATGTTTAATCCATAACATAACATATGGAAGAAAAGGAAAGCATAATAGGGAATAAAACCAACTATCTTATCTAGCAACAGTTGAAGCAAATAATAATTTCAATGATGTCTTTAAGGGGGAACACCATGACAACTGTGTAACCTGATTGTTATTGATTAACAATACTTGCAGAACAACGTTGTTGTGGAAAACTCATCCAACATTTTATTTTGACAAGAAAAGAAGCCAGTAAAGGAAATACGATAGCATAAATGAAACAACAGAAAATAAATAACAACAAAGTAAAATCAAAGAAAATAAAACAAACTATAATACAAAAAACATTCCATACAATATTTAAACTTTCAAGTTGGTTCCACATAGTGTTTTAGGTGGGAACTGTTGGTGCTATAGGAAAATAATCGCTCTTGCAAGTCCTTTAGGATATAGGAATTTGCGCCCAAGACAAAAGCGATCTTAAATGGACCCGACCATAACTTTTGGAACTTTGAATGCCTTCCTCTATCAGCATGAGTTGAATCCCACAACAATACCTCCGCATTAACTTTAAATTTGACAGCTTTGGAACTTTTGTCGAAATATATTTTAACATTTTGTTGTCTTCTCTTTATGTTATCCAAGGCAAACATCCTTTGTTCCTCTAAAGCCAAGACTGAATTCATTCTTTGAGATATATTGGAAGAATTTAATTCTTCAACTTGTAGCATCAACCTTAGAGAAGAAAGTTCCAGCTTGGTAGGAAGAATGGCTTCTTGACCATAAACAAGCTGGAAAGGAGTGCAACCAGTGCTCACCTTAGTGGTAGTGCGATCTGCCCAAATAGCATAAGGGAGGAGAGTGTGCCATTGACGAGGCTTATCTTCAATGAGCCTCTTGATAATTCTAACCAGATTCTTGTTGGTAGATTCGACTTGCCCATTTCCTTGTGGATAATAAGCTAATGAGGTAAAATGTTTAACCCCTTATTTAGCGAGAAACTGAGTCAGCTTAACAATAATAAAAGAGGGACCCTTGTCTGTAATAATTTCCAAAGGAAGATCAAATCTAGAAAAAATATTAGTCTCAAGGAAAGAAATCACCTACTCATCCTGCGAATGCTTAAGTGGGACAACTTTAGTCCATTTCGTAAAATAGTCTGTTGTTGTCAAGATAAAAACTTGCCCTGTTGAAGATGGAGGATTAATAGGACCAATAAAGTCTAGACCCCATTTTGAAGAAGGGAAGTCCGGGAGGATAGGTTGTAAAGGAATGGCAGAAAGACGTTCTTTCCCAGCAAACTTCTGGCACTTGTCACAAGATCTTGAAAAATTAAAATAATCATGAAAGATTGAATGCCAATAGTACCCTTTTCTGATAATTTTAAAAGCAGTAGTTTTAGTAGAAACGTGACCTCCTACATGAATAACATAATTTGAAGATCCATGAGTCTATTGTAACAATTTTTGTGCTTCCTCATTATTCACACAGTGAAGTAACATACCATTGATTGATCTCTTAAACAAGAAGTCTCCTAAAATGATGTATCTAGAAGATTTGAGACAGAGCCTTCTTCTTTGATGAGTATCCAAATTATCTAGGCATCTTTGATTTTGCAAGTAATACACTAGATATTTATACCAAGGATGTTCAACTACAAGAAGGATTTGACTGTCAATCTAAAATAATGCTGATAGAGAGCTATCTTGTTCATCAATTTCTTCACTTGCTTCAGCATGCTGAGCTAAGTGAAGGGCTAAGTCACGTCCCTTGATAATTTTAGAATTCATGATGGTTATATCATGCTCCTGGATCTTCATAAGCTAATGTGCAAGCTTCCCTGAAAGATAAGTCTGTGAGAGTAAAAATTTGACAGCTGGTAAAGGGACTTTTACCAGCATATGCTTACCTAAGATAAAGTTGCGAAATTTTTCAACAACTTTAACAAGAGAGAAATCATGTTTTTCAATATAACAATTTTTAAACTCATCATCTGACAAGCTTTGACTCATGTAAGCCACTGGTTTTTCATTAACTTAGTCATCATATTGCATGAGGATAGCAAAAATTGCTTCCTATATGGCATTAGTATATATAATAAATCCTTTCTCAAAATCCGGCTTCGCCAAAACCAATGTGGAACTGATTGCCTTCTTGATCCTTACAAAATCATTTTCGATGTCATTCGTCGAAGAAAAGGAGCGATCTTGCTTAAGAAGATTGTGAATTGGTTTGACCATTACAAAAAAATCAGGAACAAACTGACAAACAAAGTTGATAATACCCATAAAGGCTTGAACCTCCTTTTTGGAAGTAGGAGCAGGAAGATTTAGGATAACAACAATCCTTTCAGAATCTATGCTTATTCTTGAATCAGAGGCAATGTGCCCAAGGAGTTTCCCTTGGTAACACTGGAGATAGACTTAAAAGGATTTAAATAAATGTTGAATTTCCTGCATCGCATGAGAATCTTCCTAAGATGACCGAAATGATCTGATCATTTTTTAGAATACACAGTTAAGTCATCAAGATAATTCTGAATAATTTTGCCGATCAAATCGTCAAAACCTATTTGCATAGCTCTTTGGAAAGTGGCACCTGCATTAGATAAGACAAAAGGCATATGTTCATAAGCAAAAGTGCCCCAACATGTAATAAAAGTGGTTTTATATTTATCTGTCCTTTTTACTTGGATCTGATTGTAACCAGGAAAACTGTCAAGTAAGGACATCACCTGTGACCCTGCAACTTTCTGCAAAATCATTTCCATATTAGGGAGAGGAAAATGGTCTTTTATACTAGCCCTATTCGATGCATGGAAATCAATGCATAATCTAATCCGAGCAGTCACTTTCCGAATGGGAACCAAATTAGAAACTCACTCAGAATACTTAACAGGGAAAATTATCCTAGCCTTCAAGAGTTTTTACAACTCCTTTCGAATAGTTGCTTCTAGTGTAGGGTTAATGGGTATTTGTTTTCGCCTAACTGTTTTTATGCCCTCCTTGATAGGAATGGCATGTTGTATAAGAGCAGGATCAAAACCATGAAGATCCTCATAAGACCAAGCAAAAACATCTTGAAATTCACGAAGTAACTCAATGAACTTCACTTTTTCTTCATAAGAACATTGGGCACCTATCTTAACATTCTTTGGACAATTAGGTGTCCCAATGTTCAAGGAAATGGTTTCACCCACTTTCCTTTTCGACTCCTCTTCTTTATGTTTTTCTTTGTTTCCTACATCACTCGATGAAAATGAACTTTCTAGAGGATTCAAGCCCTTCAGAATTTTGTTATCTTCCATTGATATAATTTCCTTAGGCTTATAAGGTTCATTTTGTATGAAAGCATAGATGCTATCATCACTACGGAAGACCTGCCATGACTATACATTATTAGGGATATGAGGACAGTACAAAGATTGAAAGGTTCAGTCAGGTCTTTGTGGCAGAAGTTGCCGAGTAGGGGAGGCTGCAAAAACCGCTAACCTATCAACCATCGAGTTCAATTCCCTTTTAACATGAGTGATGTTGAAATATAGCAAGTTCGATTCCCTTTTAACATGAGTGGTTTCACCCACTTTCATGTCAACCATCGAGTTCAATTCCCTTTTAACATGAGTGGTTTCACCCACTTTCATGTCAACCATCGAGTTCAATTCCCTTTTAACATGAGTGGTTTCACCCACTTTCCTTTTTCCCATTCCGAGGAATGGATAAGTGTGTCCCGTCAAGTGAGAGGTATCCACCTGTCAAGGCTT
>JZKD02S1988189.1:126609-143723 GCA_000966675.3 Picea glauca
GGCCTTTAATGAATTGAAGAATGAATGAAAACTGAACTATCTCATGAAAACAAATGAGCAAACCTTACTCTTGCTTTCTCCTTCTATTCTCCACTTGTTCTTCCTTCTCATTTGGATTTTATGCATTCCAAATCAATTGAAGTAGTTCAACTACCACCTTTAGTTAAGTTAATTAAACTTTACTAATTTTAGTTTAGGGGAAGTAATAATACTAATAATAATTAAGGGTCTTTATTAAATAATAACTAAGTAGGTGGGACCCCTTGTGACTCCCTTTTATTTCTTTACAAAAATAAACACAATTAGACAACCAATTAAACACATGCCTCCTTGTAACTCCCATAAATATTTCCAAAATTTGAAATTTAAATATCAGAAATATTTCAAATGATATCCAAAACATGTAAATATCCACATTATCCAAAAAATAGTTTGTTGTCCAAAACTTTTTGCAGCCCATTGTCTTCAACAAATCAACCATAAACACATAAATCAAAATCCATATTTGCCACTTTGAGAGGCAATCCTTCTTCTGTCACTGTTGTCCCCTTTGGATTTCCAAGAATTAGCCTTAGGTTGATTTGAACCTTGAGGCTTAATCTCACTAATAACATGGGAACAATCGTCCCTCAGGTGCATACAGAAGGACACTGATTTTGCTGAGTCACTTGAAGGAGATGAGGGGGAAGCAAGAACTTTACCTTTGTCTTGCACATGGGGAGCCTCGGTTTTTAAGTTGTTTGCTAGCATGGGAGGACTGAACATGTGAGTGTGTAGGGGAAATTTGATCATTTGGGTTTACAGGTGGAGGAGGAGGAGGCAATGACAAGTTCAGATAGCCATGAGGGTGGGAGACTTCTGGATCAACAATATCCTGCCATCCATCCTTTTTGGGAACTTCTGGTTGCATAGATACATGGGAAGGTACAAGTATAGAAAGGATATTTTGAGGTTGGAAGGGAGGCCTCTCTGGTCTAGGCTGAATTATCCCTTGCCCAATCCAATTGAAGAACCCAACTTGAAAAAGCTGGTTTAACTCCTGAGGATCGACATCAAAATGAATTGAGAATTTGGGCCTTCTAGGCCCTCTATTCCAGTTACCCCTTTCCCTATTGTTTCTTCCATGACTACCTCTCCTGAAGAAACTCATCCTATATGTAACAATTTATTAGCAACTAGCCCTTAACAAACCATACATGGCATTCTCTTTATATGAAACAAAATTTGGCTCATAAATTAACATAAGACCCATGCAATTCAATCCATAATAATTATTTAATAATTGTCAAATGAGGAGGGGGTGAAATAGAGTTCTTGGGATATTTGGGGGGATTGTAATGAGAGAAAAAGTGGTAGCATGACAGGGAGTAAGAACACGAGTACTTCTCAACAATTCATTAAATAATTAAATGTGCAATCAATACCAAAATATATCAGCTGCCACCTATTTCTGTGTCATCTTTTTACCACTGCTATGCAGAGTTTTTATTTTATTTTATAGAACAAGGCGTGTAAAAATGAAAATGGGATCGTGAGGGGGGTATAATGAGCGAAAAAAAGTGACATTATGAGAGGGAATAATACATATATTGTTCATAAAAAATAAATTAAACCAAACAACAACCATATCTTTGTTCCAATCACAATCCAATAAGCATACACTTTTAAAACCAAAATCATTTAACTGTCCCTTAATTGCAGACAAAATGCTTACTGAATTCAATAAAAAAACAATTCAATTGCCCAAAATTCTTCAATTATATCAATCTTTACATCCAATACCATATCTATGCAACATCGTTGCCAACATCATAACCATTCGAACCACTGTCCTGCATGCTCCAGTGCTAACCTTTTTCTTTTAAAACAAAATATAATATGCACAGTGATTCCAATTATCCATATCCAATATTCATCCTTGTAATCAAATAATAATAGACCAGTATTAACCACCAACAATCGACTTTCCAACACTAATTGACACAATCCACTGTCATCAAAACAATAATTGGGCTTGATTTAATCACACACAGGTCTTCAACAATATAATCGACACAAATCCTGATTCGAAATCAACATTTCATCAAAGAACATGTAACCTTGACCCTGAGATTCGTGTACATTAAACATGTACAAACTTCCTTTAAAATAATTACCCAACAATTGACAGAGCCATATAATGCTCGAAGAGAACATAACCATATCACACACAAGTGTCTCCTTTAATCTTGACAGGACCAAGATCATGTTTGATGAACCAATCACACACAAGTGCCTTTTAAACTTAAATGGGACCATGACTGTGCTAGGGTTTAACACAACAATGGATGGAATAACCACAAATCGACCAAAAGGAAAGTCCTCAGGGCTGTAGATAACCCATACCCTTTTCTTTTCCAAACAAATTTATCATAGAGATGTAATAACAAAGGCTGGATCATGAGACGATCTTCGAAACCAAAGATATCTCATACTCTTAAATTTTTTATTGTAGAGAGGTAATGAGAGTTTGGCTCATTCAAGGGAGAGTCTTCGAAACATAAAGAGCCCGTGACCCTTTTTCTTCTTAACATAATTTTTCACAGAGAAGCAACCACAGGTAATCAAGACGAGTCTTGGAAGAACATAGAGCCCATGCTATTTTAAAATCACCATAGTCGCTTAACTTATAATCCAAAAACTTGACAGTGCGAGTAATAAACATAGCAGTCAACCATCTCCAATAATAACGAGAGGGTCGAATTCGTATAAACACTGTGGAAAGAATGCCAGAGCACAAACCATGGCTACTCGACACATATACATGCTTCCATTCAAGGTTATGGGCAATATAAATATTTGACTGTGCAACACTTTCGACAATAGTGACAGTCAAGAAAAATCCATAACAAACAATAGCTCGGGGCTTGGGCAAACAAAGCAAGAACAATGCCACTGTCGACAGTTGCATTGCAACCCAGAGGACAACAACTAATACCTAGATTGGTGGTAAAAACCCGTGCAATAAAAACTTAGAGCTTGTTACCCATTGTCATCATTTTCCACAGAGAACCAGAATAAAAGCCCAAGTTGTCTGACATTTTTTTACCAATAACCAACACATAGGATTTACAAAGCAATAAAACCCATTTCTTTCTTTTAAAACACCAACATTCTAGAGTATTCACAGAGAAAACCGTAAGCACAACACTGATACACAGTCAAAACTCAATAAAAACACATAACTCATGCAATCCTGAGCCAACAAATCGATTCATAATATAGAGGGACCATCATGGATGGAAAGTAAGGAGCCATACCTGGAAAAATCGCCTTGAGGGAAGAGTTGGACTGTGTTTTTCCTTTTAAAACCTGAAATCACGGAGCTTCCACAACCACTAGAGCCAAATGCAACTATGGCTAGTGTGACGGGCTCGAGGGTGGTTTGGAGTGACGTGTAGTAAATGCACGCCACTTCCTCCCTCAACCCTATTCAATTCAATGTACTAGCCAACCCACTACCATAACATCAACCATTAATTCAAACACATATCCATTGCATAAATTTGATGCCATATCCATTGTATAGTGCGCCACCCTAAGTTGTATCAAAACATTTAACAACAACCATATGTATAACATTACCATACATACTTCACAACAATCCTTTAATCAAGTGCTTAAGTATAGCAACAAGGTTATACACCTTCTTTTGTGTCAATCCATATACCTTAAGGTTTGCATATAATCTCTTTTGCAATAACCTTAAGATTTATCCATAGACTTTTTTCTTTTTTGTTTTGTTCAAGCCCCCATATCATCATATTATCCTTTTGCATAAAATCATGTATAAGTTCATTAGTAAATGTTTAATGAATAACATAACACCTGTAAAACAAAATAATCCTTATATTCATAGCACTGCCTTGTATTGCGAGTGTCATCAACAACATTCAGTAATAATACATCAACCAACCATGTTGTCAAAACAAATGAAACCAAGAATTGCATCAACAACTGTAGAAGACTGTGTAGGTATCCTTATAACAACAACAAATATATAAGCGTAACACATCCATCATAGCACCTTTAGTCAACAAAGGGGTCCCACCTACTAGTTAATTATTATTATCATAAATAAATAATAGAGCTTAGCAATAATTTGTGAGCAGTATTCATCGTTGCAATTTTAAGTGTCAACAATGACATGTGGAAACATTTGGTTGGATGACTCATCATTGCTGACTGGGCATATTGGTGGTTGATTGGGCATGCAAAATTATTATTATATTCAACAATTTTCCAAGGGTCGAATCCTCCAAGCTCCATAGTCTCCTATCTTCTTTGTTTCTTGTCGAGTGTAGATAACATTTAACATTGTATACCACTAAGACTCTTTTATTCTCATACATGTGGGATTAGAATAACGAAGAAAAATCAAAATTCAACAAATGAGATCGAAATTAAATCAAGGGCCCACATTCACCAATCAAACTTGATCGATGGTGGCTAAGTCACGATCTTGCAAAGGCTATATCTTGAGCTCCCGACCTCCGTTTGCAACAAAATTTATACCGTTGGAAAGGTATTTTGACGTAGAATATGATGGTACAAGTTTCAAGTTCTAAAAGTTGATACATTTTTCTTATAAATTAAAATATTAGTCAACTGCATTTTTTAATGGGCTTGCGTGACAACTCAACTTCATGAGCTCATATCTTGAGATCCAGGTGACAGATTTGGACAAATTTTAAATCGTTGGAAAGATAAGAAGATGAAGATCACATAAGAAATTATTTACATGGATAAAATTTTTATTATCATTCCCATAGAATTAAAATACAATCATCCTATTTTAAAGGGAAATTAATTAAATTTCAAAATATAAAAGTTTAATTAAAACTTTTATTTAAAAGGAGAGGGACCCACTTTCAATATACTTGTATTAATGATGTGAATTCATTAATGAGGAATTACCGAGGCATTAATTAAAAGAAATGTTTCAAGAAGAAACTTGTATGAGAATTTCTAGAAGGGAAAGAAATAGTTGAGACGGTTCCTGTAACGGTCGATGAAGACAATAAAAGGATAGCAGCAAGAAAGTGAAGAAAAGAGAGACCATCATAGTAATTTTATGTTGATCACATCTTTATTTTCTTTATCAAGTATTTCATCTAATTATTCCACCTCTTTCACTAGAAAGGTTTAACCGAAAACTGATAACTCCTCTTTTCTTCTTACCAGGTCTTCTTGTTCTTTCACCACCCACCATCTTCCTTCTAGAAGCTTAATTCTTGTGTATATTTACTTTATGGTCCGTGGGAGATCCAATCTTAGTCTTTAAGACAAACACATTTTAAATTTCAAAGAAGGTGTAACAAACTATATATTTTTTAGAAATTTCAAGAGAGCTATTTCGGGAATAATCTCGACTGTACTTTGTAACCCAGAGTTTTGAATACAAAGGTTTTGAGGTTGATCTATCATTATCTTTATTTGAGTTTCCCATGTTCACTATGTTAAAGTTCTCTTATGCATGTAGAACATCTTCTTTTTATTTTTATGTGATTATAAATCTTTAGTCAAACTATGAAGGATGTGAGGAAATTTTTCTTATTTGCTTTAAATGTGTGAATGTGTTTGGTTCCTTGTCCGTTCTCAGGAACTTTCTTTATAAACAAAACAAAACATTTTCCTTATATTTTTCTTACAATATTTTTATTTTCGTTAAATTACTACGACAGACTTTTGTAAAGTCCCACATTTCGAAAACCTATACTTCCCAAGAAAATCTAAAGAGGAGTACCACCTCTATAAAAACGTAGGGGGATTTACGTCCTCGTGAGGTTGTCATTTCAGTCCTAATGGATTCAAGAATCAACAAGTCCCAAGATTATTGTAAGTGACAAAGATCCAATTTTCACTGGAAAGTTTTGGAATGAATTATTTTCTTGTTTGGGTACTCAATTTGGATAATGACTCATCTTACCATCCTAAATCCAATGAGAAAACTGAGATTGTGAATAAATTTATAAAAGGATATATTCGTTGCTTTGCATCTAATAAACATACACAATGGGTCAAGTGGTTTCCCTTGGCGGAATGGTGGTACAACACATCCTTCCATACTTCATAAAAAATTTCCCCATTTCTGGCACTTTATGGATATCGTCCTCCATCCATCCAATCTCCCTTGAAAGGGACTTCAAAGGTTCAAGCAGTGGAGGACCACATAGGGCACCAAAATAGGTTCTCAAACTATTGAAGGACAATTTGGTTATGGCACAAAACATGATGAACCAAAAATCATATCAACATTGTAGTGAAAAGGAATTTGAAGTGGGGGATTGGGTATTTTTGAGGCTATAACCATATAAAGAGATGTTCGTCAAGTAACAAAAGAAAGAAAATAAATTAGCATGCAAATATTATGGCCCCTATAAGGTGTTGAAAAGGATTGGAAGTATGGATTATAAATTGGATTTGCTTCCATCTTCACATGTACATCTAATCTTCCATGTTTCTTGCTTAAAGAAGGTAATCAGTGACAAGATCCCATTCCAAACTATTTTATCAGAGATTAATGAAGCAGGGAAAATCATGCTAGAACCAAAAAAAATTATCGAAACAAGGATTAAGCGGTTGCAAAATCAAGTAATTATTGAGTACCTCGTCAAATGGAAGAACCCACCAGTGGAAGAGGCAACATGGGAAGATGAGTTCTTCATGTAGAAACACCCACAATTAGTCAAGTGTTGAGGATTGTTGTTCATGAGTTTATACTTTAAGGCTGTAAAGTATATCGTCAAGGCATCCGTAAAGGTAAGGATAATTAAAGGATAAGAATCAAAAGAAAGGCAAAGAAAAATCAGTTTCTCAACTATCTCTGTCTAGCCTCCCGTTGTTCTTGGATGCTGATATCCCTCTCAATAGCAGCCCATGAGCGTTCTAGTTCAACCCGATTATTTGCTGTTTGCAGAATGGAATTAAAAAGGTTTAAAGCAATACTGGTTTGATCTTGGAGACCAGGTTCAATATTAGGTTGTCTGCTATTTGGGACAGTCACGAGGAATAAAATTTTATTTAGTTGTGAAAAAATCGATAAATTGTTACTTCTGTTTTTCTTTAAGAGATGAGAATAGGAAAAATAGTTTTGCGATTCAAAATAATGACATAAATATAGTTGAGGCCGTTTCTTGGACTTGCAACAATTTGAGAATAGTAAAATAACAAAGAAATACTACTGAAAAAATATGAGGCTTTAATCAAGAAAGAATCTCATATTATGACAGGAAATACAGAAGAAAAAGAGATTTCTAATGAAGAGTTAAATATTATGTTTCAAATGATTATTCACAGGTCTTAAAATCACTGATAGCAATTTCAGAGGAAAAGCTATAAATAATTTGATAACCAAATCAACCTAAATTATAAAAGATATATAAAATAAATTCCAAATTGCTCATTCATTAGAAAGACATTTAAAGAGAAACATAGAAAAATATGGTAAACAAGGTTAAATAACACATAGCTACAAGTTGGCAGAATTCAGAATCTCGTCTGTATCATATATCATAGTGGATTGGAAAACTTTAATACAATCGACTCTCTCAAAAAACCAAAAGCCCTTTCTTAGTCTTCTCAAAATATATTTATACATGATCATGAAATATTTTCCCGTTGGTGATTAACCAACTTCCTAATAACTACAGTTACATGGATGAATCATGTCAAACCATTTACATTTCTTTTCTAATTTCTAATGATGAAAATATTTGAAAGAATACTTTTATGTTTGTGTTGACGAACTTCCTTCTTTTGCCTTAAGATAGTGAATGCATTTTCCCAAAAACTTCACTAAAACTCTAGGAGCGTCTGGTATATCTTTTGCTTCAAATATGAAGAACCTTTTCTGTAATTCAGGCAAACGATCTTCTATCATCTTCCTTGTGAACTTAATAGTTTGCAATTTTAAATTCGGTATCACCATCCACTTGTCGATTTCGGAGATATTGATTACCTTAATTTTCGGGATCACTATCTTCATTTCCTCCAACTCTTCCTTGAACTTTAGTTGGTGCTTGACAATGTTAATCCCACCTAATAACCTAGGACAATCATTTTTTCCAATATTTAATGACGTTTTTTCTAAGAGATCAACAATCCCTTGACAATCATCATTGACATCTCTGGTTATTCTTTTATTTTTGGCCAGGTCTTCTTCCCACACTTTAAGTATTACATCTCCTTTAACCTGTTCTGAAATGGATAATTTCTGAATCTTTCCGACTTCTTCCTTTGTTGAAAGAGCTACTGCTTTTCGGAAAGTCGTTCTGGCTACTTTCACTTTTCTTTCCTTTTGGAGAACATTTTCCATGGATTTATTTGTTTCCTGAAAGTAATTCTGAATCACTTCCAGATTTAAAAACACTTTTTGTTGTTCCTCTTCTATTTTCAAATGTATTCCCAATGCTTGAGCTTGGAAAATTTCAAGTTCTACCACTTGATTTGTAATAGAACTAATTTTGTCTTGTAATTGTTTATTTTCTTCTTCCTGCTTTAGGACCTGTGCCTGAGTGACCTGTATTATCTGCTTTGCCTCTTCTAAGCTTGTTTTCATTTTCAGAATTTCTTGAATATCTTTTAGTCTATCTTGTTCTAGACCTTTTTTTATTCCCCAACTGATATTTCTTCCAGTTTCCTTCAATTTAACCTGTAGCTAAGCTATCGTTTGGTCTTTTTGTTCCAACATGGTTGTCAAACTGCCAACATAATATATATTTGCCGACACTATAGCTCCCATCGTGCCTGCAACTCTGTAGCAAATTCTCCATCTTTAAGTTTCTTTCCATCTATAATGACCCTATGTTTTTTAATCATCCCATCTCCTCTTGGATGGATTTCCTGTTTCAAGATTGCTCTTCTCTTTTTACTGAAAAAAGAATCTGATGAAGGGATATCATCCCTTGAAATTGGCTCTAGGTCACTGACATACAGAGCTCCTTCGTGGGGGTTTTCATAAGTTGACTGTAATGGGGTCAAGGAAGTAATGGGACTTCCGAGCTCTGTAGATGCTGTTCCTCCTGTCTTTTCTGGAACATCGTTAGGGATTTCTGGGGGTGTTTCTAGCTCCTTTCCCTTCTCTACCTCTGATTCTTTTGTCTGGAAAATTTCTGTGTCCTAGGAAGGTATTCCAGTCTCCTTCATCTTGCCTTTATTATTTTCTTTGTCCTGTATATTTGTTTCAAAGCCTGGGGGAGGCCCTTCCTACTCTGGAGGTGGGGTCGAAACTTCACCCTGCAAACTCTTGGGTAGACAACTTCGCCTATGGCTCTGGAATGATGCGAAACCGATCTGTGAGTCAGGTGGCATGACCTGTACTTTGCTCAATACTTCTTCATAGGATTTAACATCCTTGAATACATCGTCATAGATAGATGTTTCATGCTCATAGGCTTTTAGATTACAATGCATCACATGCCTGCTTATTATTTGATAGGGGACATGCTTTCTTTGCTCAATATCTACCAATTTTACTTCTTCTAATGATTCAACCTCTACTTTAGAATGGCCTAGATTCAGTAATGAAAATTTCCCAATATGTACAGGGAAAGTTGGCCATGACTTCTTCTGAGCTGCTTTTAGTTCTAATCCAATGCCGCCCTTTACTATCTGGTGGGCTACCTCCCTGCACACCAATCTGTTCGGTAGGAACTTAGGGAGTGCATGAGGGGGAATAGAACAACCGTAAACCCTAATGTAGGAAAAATTTTCGTCAATAAACCAGTCAACAATTGCTTTAATATTTTCTGTGACTGTATCAGAAATACGAGGGGGTTCGCATCCAAAAAATATTTTATGCATAAGAATTATAACAAAATGAAAAACTTCATAAAATGCATCCTTAGCATTTTCTTCCCAAAGGGCAGAATGATATTCATGAATGGGTTCTGGACAGGTAATGTTCCAACTCCAATTCATTAAGGGAAAAGGAGTCGCATAGCAGATTGCATCCATAATGTATGCTGACATGTAAAAGGCTACAGGTTGTCCCTTTGATTTTCCAGCTTTGTAATTTGAGATTTCCTGTGTTAGGTTATCCGACAAAATCTTATTCCAGTTAAAAGCATACCCTTCTAAATCTTATTCCAAAAAGGCTACCCAATCTGCATGAAAATGGCAGGGATCTTTTCTTCCGAAAAGTCTACATAGCATAATGGCTACATAGACTATGTATTCATTCAAGGATGCTGTAGCATAAACCCCATGGGTATCGGCTGTAAATTTTGATGGACACTTCCAACATTCTCTAATCATATCAGGATAGGTCCGGTCTACCTCAGTGCATTCTTTCCTCTGAAACTCTGCTAAAAACATGGCATTAAAAGTATGTTTAGGATTTGGCGAGAGTTTATACATTACTTGTATGTGTTCTGGCCTGAATGAGCCGACGATAACTCCTTGATCGTTTAAGATGCTCCGCGTCGGGATATCGACCTTTTCCAGGGCCCAACTGATCATATCATTGTATGCCATGAGCTGAGGGCGCGCAACGATCTTATGAAGCTCTGATTCAACTATGTCCCGATAGTGATTCTCAGAATCAGGATGAGCATTCTCGAGTTCACATTCCAAAAAGTCAGAGATTTGAGTCCAAGATTTAATGGATTCTATAGCGTGTGGCGTGGTGTCAGAGATGATATCTCCTTCCTGTGTGTCTTCACTCTTCTTCGGTGCCATGACTTTACGTTAAATGGAAAACCTGTCACAGAAAATGAATGAATGAGCTCAGCTTAGTGTTTCTTGCGCTTGATAAAATGAAAACACAGACATTCAAATGCTCTTTCAATTCATTTAAAAGTGACAGGATTGACGCAACTGATAAGAATTCAAGACATTTAATGAAGAAGATATTTTATTGAGATACGCATTAGTACCACGTATCGCCAGTGATTCATTATTTAAATGGCCGTATTTTAGCGCCTTTGGATTTTTAAAGAAAACTCGGGACATTTTACTCAATTGGAAACCGAAACATGAACGAAACCTTAAAAAGATTGGTTATCATTAAACCCGCTTTGGAAAAAAGGTTAATTTGTGCTAATCATGAATTAAGACTGAAGATTTCTTTTTTTCGGAATTTTGGGGATTATGTTGTCGAGAAGTATGTCATCGATGAAATCCGATCTCCGAAATCGCGAAATCGCGACGTGCTAATTAAGACTTAAACGTTTTAGCGAAGTAATTAATTGATATTAAGCGTTTCAGAATTTCGGGGATTATGTTGACACGAAGTATGTCATTGACGAATCTCGATTTCAGAAGTAGCGAAATCGCGACGTGTTTTTAAAGATAGGACTTAAAATCATCTTAATTAACTAACTAATCATGATTAAGGACAAAACTGAGTTAGTTTGATTTAACATGAATTATGGATCGAGGTTTCGTGATTCAGGATTTCGGGAATCATTATGACAAGAGACGTGGTATCACTGAACCGCGAATCCCGAAATCTCGAAATGATTATCTTAACCCTTAACCTTTTACATTAGAGAATTAATTAATTAGCGTTTTAACTAACTTTCTTTATTTTGGGAAATCGGGGATCGGGACTTCGCGATTCAATTGTATTGAAAAATATGTTTTCAGCAAACCCCGAATCCCGAAAACTCTTTAAAATTAACCTTAAATCCGTAAGTTTTAAAGCTTGTCACGATCAAAATAGTTTTATAGAAAATGTGTTGGGATTCTTATAATACTTTTAGGTTTTTTGCCTTTTATTATTGAAATAATTGAGTTCTTCGGGAAATTGGTACCGTGCGTTTGGGAATGATAACGAAACTTGCGTTTTATGAAAAGCCGAAACTCGAAAAAAGGAAAGTTTAGGTCTTAGGGATAAAAAAATTTAAGAATTGTTTCAACATAGGCTCCAATTGGGGACCTTGTCTCCTTGTGGAGTGAGGAGAACATGTAGACTTAGTGCCTTCATTGGGTTAATGGGGTCAAGGGTTTATCCCTACAGAAATTGCTAAGGAATGGAATACAGAGGAAAAAGGAGATTTCGTTTTTACTTCTGAAAATATTTTCAAAGTTCTCATTTGTTGTAAACTCAGTTACAGTCTCATTTATAACCTTCTCCTTCTCGTTACTTAAATTAAGTTAGCATTAAGATGGTCAAAACAATATTAGAAAACTTAACAGATTTATGACTTTCAGCTTGCATCAAACGAAGCAAAATTCATAATTTTAATTGGGGAACCTTGTCTGGACTTGGGATGTAGGTCTGGTTTCGAAAAAACTGGTAACTAGAGTAGAGTGATATTTAAGTATGACAACCTTACAGATACCTCAGATATTGCTTCACTGCCAACGAGCCTGTTCAGTACCCCGATGAAGTTATCTGTCCCTTTTTACTAAATTTCCTTTCACCGCTTCGAATGCTAATTATACATTTAACTTTAGATATTGCTTCATTGCCAACGAGCCTGTTCAATACCCCGATGAAGTTATCTGTCTTTTTATACTAGATGAGGGCAATCATTTAAATAAATTTCCTTTCATCGTCTTTCTTATATTTACTGTATGAATACGAAGCGGGGGCAATCAATGATACTTAATATACTAGGGGTGGTATCTGTGTAAAAATTGGAATGGAGGTTTGTCAACCTGTTTTGATTACTCTAGACAAACCTTTTCTCAACTTTCAAAACACCTTAGTCTGCAGAGAAAAAGGGGAAGATTAATTTCAGGGGTCTTCCTTTGAGCAAGCTTAAATCTTCAGAAAAACTGTTAAGAGACCTAAGAGAGTCAGGATCGGCCTAAGCATAACCATGTTTAGTCGGAGAGTAAGAAATATGAGGACTGGTCTTACCGATTAAGAACTGTTTTTCAATTTCAAAAGTTAAGACGTAATCTCTTCTCCCTCTATGAGAAAACCGAAAAAGGAGTTTGATTCAGAACTGAGGGTAGAAAGAGGGGACATAGAATGAACTAGAAGTTGAAAAACAGAAGTCATAAATTGAACCCAACTCTTGGAACTTTCTCTTAAAGATTTTTACTTTATTTACCTCCTATCTTGTTCTAAGTGAAACCCTTAAGGCCTAGATTTTGAAAACACTTTTTTATTGACCTGTCAACTTACGAGATAATCAATGCACCTTTTGACACAAAATCTTTGTTTTCATAAAATAGACTTTGTTGGGACTCACACCTTTGCCTTACCATTTTCGTTCTTTTTTTTTAAATAATAGAAAATCTTATCTATCACCTATTTTGGGCAACTTTATCTTTCGCTTTCAGGCTGTCTGCTGCTTTTACTTGTCGGGCTGTCAGCCAGAATCCTGTGAAAGAACAATATGAAAAGTATCAGGGTTTTAAGGAATTGGATAGCTTAAGAACTTTGTATCCTTATTTCTAAGAGAGACATAAACCAATTTTATTTTATTTTTCTTTATTTACAGAATGAAAGTAGACTTACCAAAGAAAATTATTGAAATAAAAAACTATAAAAAACGGTATATACGGTGGGAATTCTGGAAATCAGTTATTCCATATAATGTTTTAAAAAATGCCCGTTGATGGGGGCGTTCAAGATTTTACCATCCAAATTTTCTAGCAGAAATGAATTCTTTCCTTCGAGAGATGCAACCTTGAATGGTCCGTACCAGATGTGATCGAATTTACCATTTTTTCCCGAATTCTCCTTCCTAGCATCCCATTTCAAAACCAAATGTCTAGGGAGAAAATTTTTGTCTTTGGCTTTACGATTGAATAACACTTTCATGTCATCCTAGTATTTCTGCAACCTTTCATCCACTTCCGCCCTGTGCTGCTGAACTTCAATCAGCTGATTTATCCTTCTTGTGAGAGGATTTGGTTCTTCCTTCTCATCTTGCCATAGTTTCATTACAGGAAGTGATAGGTTTATAGGCATCACTACATCTGTGCCATATACCATTTGGAAGGGAGAAGTACCGATAGAATTTTTCGTGCCTATCCGATTTTCCCACAGAGCGTATTTAAAATGTACATGCCAAGACTTTTTATTTTCGTTTAGCACTTTCTTAATTATACTGATTAAGCTCTTGTTTGAAGATTCAGCCAAACCATTTCCCTGAGGGTAGTATGTTGTGGAGTGACCAAGCACAATATTATATTTTTGGCAAAAACTGTCCATAGCCATAGATTTAAAAGCCCGTGCATTGTCGATGACTATCTTTCTGGGACAACCGAACCTAGAAAAAATATTTTCTTCTAAGAAATCTATAACCACCGAAACAGTAACCTTTCTCATTGGAATAGCTTCCACCCATTTGGTGAAGTAGTCTGTGGCGGTCAGGATCCATTTGTGTTGAGCACTAGAATGAGGATTAATTTCACCTATGAAATCTAATCCCCATTGCTTAAATGGAGCTTCTGTTTTGACCGGGACCAATGGCATTACTGGGAGTTTATGTTTGCCTGCAAAAATTTGGCAAGGGCTACAAGCTCATACCTTAGCATTGACATCTGAGAAAAGTTTGGGCCAATAATAACCAGCCCTCAGGATCTTATAAGCGGTATCCATCCAGGCATGGTGTCCTCCACACACTCCTTCATGAAATTGGCCTATGACCTTTTCTGTTTCTGATTCGACCAGACAGACCAAGAGGAAGCCAAGCGGGTCCTTCCAATACAATTGTTTTTCGGAAATACAGTATTTGACCGCATGCAGTTTCAGTGTTCTGGATTTGGATGGAGACAAGTCACTTGGGCATTTCAATGTCAACAAGTAGGATACTATGTCCTTGTACCAATTTGATGAAGAAAATTTCTCTTCGATTTGGTTTTCAGTTATTTGATCCTCAAGTTCATTCACATCTACCCACTCTTCCTCCTCTGAGAGTTGTTTATCCCAAGAGATCTGAAATTGGATTCATCTAAGAGTTTAGCTAAGCCCTGCTGCCCCTTTAATAATTTTGTTGGTTTTATCTCCAAGTCGAACTCTTGGATTTTGGCAAGCCATCGTCCTCTTTTGCCATCACTGTTTGCCTGAACCAAAATATCTTTTACAGAGCTAGTAGGTACATATGCAATCACCTTAGAATGTAAAACATAGGTTCTGAAAGCCTTTAATGCTTTTACCATATGATCCAGGTGGATATCGGTGGCCACCCACCTTTGGCGACTGGCTCAAAACAGTTTTCTGCCAATTTTGGCAATTTACTATTTTTAGCAGGTTTTAACTTCTGGGGCCATTTTGAGGGCCTAAATGAAGGTTTTTCGAGATAGAGGTTCTCAATGATAGCCAAAGGCATGATTGAGCCCCCAAAATGAATCTCCTTGAAGATAGATTTCCAACGAGCTATCATACACCTAAAACAGAGATCGTATGCAAAAGTTACGACCCCAAGAAGTTGGTGTACTAACTTACCCAAACGGGGCCCACATGACTTTTGGCGCTTCATCTCCTAGGGTTAGGTTTTTGGATGTCTAAAAATTTTGACATTCCCGTTTTTTGTTAAAATACCTTCAGAGCCTCATTGTAACCATCTTCTTGTGAATGCGAGTAGCCATCACATCTCTTCTCAGAGATAAGCTGCCACCATTCTAGCGAGTCTTTCACTCTGTATTTTTTTAGTCTCTGTACATTTCTTTCATTAATAGAAATTGTGTATTACTGTATCTCTGTGTCTATGGTTGCATCTCTTATATATTTATGTTATATGATTGGATATACGTGATATCTCTATGCATTTCTTTATTATATTTCTGCTCTCATTTCGTGCCGAAAATAATCCGGATCAGTGGTATCAGAGCAGGCTGCTCTTGATCATTTTTTCAGTGCATGTCCTCGACGAGGTCCGAGTATAGAAATTTGGGTCTCGAGCTTGTCTCTCTTGAAGACAATCACTCTCACACACCCAAGAAACCCTTAATGGCGGAAGAAAAGAAAAACGACGGAGCAGACGATCCTATCAATTTGTTGCTTGAGCAAGCTCTCACGCGACAGAGGGACGAAATGATGGAGAATTTTGCCCACATCCTTCAAGGCCTGCTGATAGCATCAGGCACATCTTCATCAAGCGACCACTTTGGAGGCACCTCGCCTTTCAAGGTACAAGTTAATTTTGATATTCCTGTATTTGAAGGACATATAGATGCAGAAGCCCTAGAAAAATGGTTAAATCTGCTAAAAGGTTATTTCTCTGTTCACAATTTTTCCAACAAAGAAAAGATCACCTTCGCACTCCTTAAAGCTCTCCCTCATGTCAAACATTGGTGGGAAAATTACTAGGAGAAAAGTTCCACAGAGGAGTCTGGAATATATGGGGCCGATCCCACTTGGGATTTTTTTGTGGATGCGATAAAGGAACAATATTACCCCGTTGGCAACTATGAGGACCAGTACATGAGATGGACCACACTGGGGCAAGAGAGGGGCCAAGTAGTTCTGGAGTTCACCAATACATTCCATACCTTGCGTACCAAGTTGGGTATGAAATACTCCGAGTGACATTTGGTTTTGAAATACCGTGGGGCTCTACACAGATACATCCAAACTGAAATGGATTTTCTGGACATCTCATCATTTGGTGCTGCCTATCAATATGCTGTTAAAATCGAGCAGAAATTTAAGCACCAAAACAAACGAGAGTTCAGGTCTGCAAATCCGCAACAACCAAAGTATGACAAAGACAACCCTAACAAACAGTCTCCCGAAAACCAGACCAAGACACAGGAAAAGAAGGGTCACGGGAAGACAAAGAAGGACACTGGAAAATGGTGCGATTTCCACAAAAGCCCCTGGCACAACATCGATGAATGTCACTCAAAACAGTAATTGGTGGCCGAGATCAAAGACAAGGAGCCGAACCCTGATTCAGAATTTGATTATGAAAATACTGGTAAAGGATAGATCATTGACGTAGACCCCATTGCTATTGTCGCAACCGCAACAATTCAACCAGAAGAACCAACAGATCCTGAAGAGGGGGAGCGCCTTTTTCATTCACAGATGTGGGTGAAGGGGACCCCGTTGCATTTTATTTTTGATAGCGGAAGCCAGAAGAACCTCATCTTAGCAGAGGTTGTCAAACAGTTGGGATTGTCGACAACACCACACCCGCAACCATACAACATTGGGTGGCTTCGCC
>JZKD02S1988189.1:144358-170442 GCA_000966675.3 Picea glauca
TGGAAGCGCCATGCTATTTATGAGTCTCGACCTCGTAGTGTCATTGTCACTTTGGGGGGTCATCTCTACAGAATACTAGAGGTAGTTCCCACTACTGTTCCACCTAAAAAGTGCCGCAAAGTAGTATCTCATACTGCAAAATTTAGCTTCTTCACAATCTGTTCAAAAGGAGAACAGAAGGACACTGCAACCACTACAGCCTCGTCCCAAGCACCTTCTATCCCACAGAAGCAGGTCGACAAGGCTGCAACAAAATGCAAAGATTCATTCTGCACAATGTCCTCTCATGTAGCTAGACTTGTTGAATAGCCTAAGCCTCAACAGGTTCGTGACAGATTTCCACAAACTGAGCAGCGCGACGTCTCCAACAAGACAAGTAGCTCACCAAGATGCAGATTCAATAAAATCTTTTCCCTCCCCCCCAAGAACTCAACGCAATGGAGACCATTGCTTCCTAAGGAGGGAGGATTGATCCAGGTGGATATCGGTGGCCACCCACCTTTGCTGACTGGCTCAAAACAATTTTCTGCCAATTTTTGCAATTTACTATTTTTAGCAGGTTTTAACTTCTTGGGCCATTTTGAGGGCATAAATGAAGGTTTTTCAAGATTGAGGTTCTAAATGAGAGCCAAAGGCATGATTGATCCCCCAAAATGAATCTCCTTGATGATACCTTTTCGACGAGCTATCATACGCCTAAAACGAAGATTGTATGCAAAAGTTATGACCCTGGGAAGTTGATGTACTAACTTACCCAAACGGGGCCCATATGACTTTTGGCGCTTCATCTCCTAGGGTTAGGTTTTTGGATGTCTAAAACTTTTGACATTCCCGTTTATTGTAAAAAGGCCTTAAGAGCCTCATTGTAACCATCTTCTTGCGAATGCGAGTAGCCATCACATCTCTTCTCAGAGATAAGATGCCACCATTCTAGTGAGTCTTTCACTTTGTATTTTTACAGTATCTGTACATTTCTTTCATTAATATAAATCGTGTATTACTGTATCTCTGTGTTTATGGTTGCATCTCTAATATATTTATGTTATATTATTGGATATACGCGATATCTCTGTGCATTTCTTTATTATATCTCCGCTCTCATTTCGTGCCGAAAATAATCTGGATCACCATAGCATATGGTTGTTTTCCCATTATATTATATTTGAGTTCGACATCTCGAAGGCTTTTTCTAAAGAAGGCTATTGGTTGCTCGAAACCTTCTTCGTTCTTCTGAAGGAGAACCACAGCGAGTGTGTGTTCAGAGGCAAACGAGAAAATAAGGAAATCCTTCAGATAATCAGGGCTCGCTAGTACAGGTGCCTCGCTTATAACCTTCTTGATACGTGCAAAGGATGCTTTAGCTTCTGTTGTCCACTTCACTTCACTATTTTTCTTGAGCATATCTGTGATCAATTTCACGATTTCAGCGAAGTTCGGAATAAATCTTCTCAAAAAATTTATTTTTCCTAAGAATGACTGAATTTCTTTCACATTCCTTGGAATACTTATTGTATCTATAGCTTCAACTCTTTTAGGGTCAATTCTAATTCCATCTCGAGATACAATATGGCCCAAAAGCTTGCCTTCATGCATAGAAAAGTGAGACTTTTTAGGATTTAAGGACAGACCAAACCTGCGACATTTCTCAAACGTCTGCATGAGATGTATTAGATGATCTTCATCCGATTTAGAAAAAACAGTTAGATCATCCAAATAAATAGCTACAAATTTGTCTCGTTCGCCAACGAAAGCGATATCCATTGCCCATTGAAAAGTATCACTTGCATTCATTAAACCAAACGACATCTTATCATACATAAATGTACCCCAAGGGGTGGTAAAGGCTATTTTTTCTTTATCGTGATCGGTGATGACAATTTGATTGTAGCCTGAAAATCCGTCGATCATTGACATTCTATTAGCTCCTACCACTTTTTCTAAAACGTGATCCATTTTAGGTAGGGGGTAATTATCTTTGAGAGAGGATTTATTAAGATTTCTGAAATCGACACACAGTCTAATTCCCTGTTTTTCTTCCTAACCGGGACCAGGTTTGCTACCCAATCAAAATATCTAAGTGGTACAATTATCTTTGCATCAAGGAGTTTTTTGACTCCCTGTTCCATAACAGGTAATAAGATGGGGTTGATTTGTTAGATTTTTTGTTTAAATGGATTGACCCCAGGCTTCAGGGGTATCTTATGTTTGATCACAGAGGTGTCATAGGTTCTTAGTTCTTCATACGACCAAGCGAAAACGTCTTTGTATTTTCTAAGGTACTCCGTGTATTTATTTTTTATTTCTGTAGATAGATATTTGGATAGTTTTACCATCCGAGGGTTTTCTTTAGTTCCTATATCACAGTTCTCAACCTCTTCAGGTTGGGACTGTAGGGTGGTTTTTGAAGGGATATCATCTTGATTGAACAATCTTTCCAAGGGAATTAAGCCCTTGGGAATTTGATTATTCTTAAGAACGAGCATTCGATGATTCACAATTTTATCGTGAATTTTTTTAGCATCCTCACCCTCCTGCATGATCCAAATGGGATCATTTTGATTTTCTTGATCAATATGCGTTTCTGCAAATTCATCAATTGATTCTAGAAATTTTCGAAGCTCTTCATCGTCCTCAAAGACTTGCCAATGCTGAATGTTATTTGGTATCGAAGGTTGATGTCTCATTTTTATGTGATACTTTAATTTAAAAGTAGTAGGGGGTGTGAAAGTTGATGCTGCTTTGGCTAATGCATCAGACTATTAGTTTTCAGACCTTGGGACGAAATGAACATTCAGAGAGGAGAATAAATTCTCGATCAGATCCCAGACACAATTCCTATAGGACCTCAACCTAGGATGTTTGGCCTGGTACTGCCGATTCACCTGTTTAATGATTAACTCGGCGTCACCAAAGACTTCGAGTTTCGTAATTTTCATCCTCCTAGTGGCTTCTAATTCTAGCACTAAAGCCTTATACTCGCATACATTATTTGTACAATCCACATTCCACTGAAGCCTATATGAAAAGGGGATTACGAATTGATCATCTGGAGCCACAAGGAGTGCTCCAGCTCCAGCTCCAAGGAAAGATGAAGCACCGTCAAAATACATCTTCCATACACCAGTACTATATACATTTTTTTATATTTCTTCTTTTTCATTTTTTTTTTCTATACAACTTTCATCTACATCTACTTCAAAATCATCATCAATAGATAATATATAATTTCCTAAGTCTTGGTCAACAATATAAACAGGATGATTAATTGGGTTATGTGGATCCCCTACCGTGAATGCCAACCTAGTCTCTCTGTAAAGACGCGTGTATTGTCCTCCAAAAATTGGAATTGTAGTGTATGTCATGTCCAATTGGAGAGATCCTCCAAGCTTAGCACCCCATGACCTAGATAATAGCATACCATACTTCGGAGGGATGTAAGCGACCACTACATCCATAGGAATGCTTTTAGCAGGTATTTGTGCCAAACCTACCACTAGGTATTTAATCATACCTATGCATTTGACTTTCCTCGAATCAAAAGAATATAAGTCACCATAGGGCCTTGTGATTTTGAGACTGAGTTTCTCCATAATTGTCTTTGGCATCACATTGTGGGAAGCTCCGGAATCCAGCATGCAGTTATGGAGAAAGTGGTCAAACAAGGTTAATGTGATATAAAAGGGGGCCACAGTGTCTCTCGCGCCGTCAAAATGTGGACCAAAGACTATGTTCGGCTTGTCATCTTCTAAGTTGATGACATCGGTCTGGCTTTCATCTTCGGAAAAGATAATCATCTTAGCAATTTGTTTTATGTATATGGGATTTTTAGCTAATTCAACAAGGGGAATAGGAATTTTGATTTTATTTATTTCGTTTTCCAGATTAAAATTTCCCAGGGCCTTGTCATTTTCTATGTTCGTGGCCTCCATTCCTTTCTTCTCAGCTTTTCTTTGTGGTGCGGACTGGTTTTCATTTACAGGAGCCTGTGTCTTCACAACGAGTATTCCTACTGGCTCCGACTGGACAGGTTGTGTGTCAGCGGTGTGAGTTTTTGCAGTCTGTTTGTCAGCAACTTTTGAAGTCACCTTATCAGTTTTGCCCCTTGGCAAGATCTTTTTTGATGGAACAGTTGGGAGATTTTTGTTCCTAGGTCTTAAATTATATTTTTCCTGTAGTTCGGCTATAATATCATCCGCGATACCCTAATAGGCCAAATTTTCAGACGTGTCGTTGCTAACATTATCTTCCGATGTAGTTTCTTTATTTAAAGATTTTTCATAATCCTGTCTCGATAAATAAGGTGATTTATTATCGTCGCCAAGATTATTAATATCCTCATCAATCTCTTCAAAATCTTCTAGATCTTCCTCTCCAATAAATTTTTCACTTTTGAAGGGGGTTGGAATTTTTTGATCTTCATTTTTAATTATTTTCTGTGAGGCCTGAGGATCAGGATTCCTTCTAAAATCCTTCCTGGGGAAATTGTCTCTCTTCGATTTCTCTAGTTCCATTTTTGAGATTTTATTTGAAAGTTCTCTAATTACCCTAGCCATCTCGTCTATTTTATCTCCCGAGGATTTCCCCGATCCCGAGGGTCCAACTTGCTCTTTGAATTTCCTATTTTCTTTGTTCTCAGTTTCTATTTTTTCTTTTAGTTTCCCTAATGCCATCATGTTTGATTCAATCTCAAGAGCATCATCCTGCATTTTTGTGAGATCTGTTGATCTCCTTTCTCTCAATAATAAGGTGAAATCAGGATCAAAAGCGCCAACAAAAATCACCTTTGCTGCGGGTTCTGAAGGTTTGACCTCAACCAGGATTTTATTATACAACTTGTTGAACCTTTGTGTGAATTCTAGAACCGATTCTAAGTTTTTGTTTCTAAGGGCTCCAAATTCAGTCAGGTAGTAGAGGTGGTCTTTCCTCTCTCCCCATTGTCTAATAAAAGAACTTTCAAGTTCCTCGTAAGATCTTAGAGATCCGGCTGCTAAGGATCAGAACCAGGTCCTCACCTGTCCTTCGAAAGTCTGAACGAGGGGTCTAGAATAGACATCTTCATGTTCTATTCTGAGGATGTCAGCAAATTGGTCAAAGAAGTTTATATGTTCTTGGGCGGTCAAATCCCCTTCCCCTGTAAATTTCGAAAGAATTTTCATATAATTTTCGGGGAGATCGTGTAGGGGAACTGGGAAGACAAGGGGGGCATATCTAGCAACTACTTTAGCCAAGATTCCAAGGAGCGGTACTTGACCACCAGTTGGTCCTCCAGGGGCACCACCTCCAGCTCCGACACCTCCTTGTGCGGCCATGGGTAGATTTGAGGATGAAGCTCTGAAAGTATGAGGAGAAGATTCACGGAAATCCGGGGAGTAAACCTCAGGAAAAGAGAACGTATCGTATGAAAGGGGAAGCGAGACAGATCTTTCAAGTGTTTCTGAAACGTTCAACTGCATAAAGTCCGGTTGACAAATAGTACGTATGGGTAAAAAGACTTGTCTAAGTGATCTTTGTGATTTTAAAATATTTTCCAGATCGGAGACTGGTGAGGTCTGCTTGCCATCCGGGTTCTTTCTAGTGGTCTTTCGGCTAATAGCCAGTTTACTTATTGTGGAGTCTCCAAGTGAAAAATAAAGGTAGCCTTAGAAGGTTTTCTATCCTTGTTCACAATCAAAGACAGAAAATGTCAATGTCGTTCTTCCTAGGGAAAAGATTCATTTCTACGGTCCTCGACAACGGTGCCAAAAAGATGTTGTTCCCAACTTTATACTTTAAGGCTGTAAAGTATATCGTCAAGGCATCCATAAAGGTAAGGATAATTAAAGGATAAGAATCAAAAGAAAGGTAAAACAAAATCAGTTTCTCAACTGTCTCTGTCTAGCCTCTCGTTGTTCTTGGATGCTGATATCCCTCTCAATAGAAGCCCATGAATGTTCTAGTTCAACTTGGTTATTCGCTGTTTGCAGAATGGTATTAAAAAGATTTAAAGAAATACTGGTTTGATCTTGGATACCAGGTTCAATATTAGGTTGTCTGCTATTTGGGACAGTCATGAGGAATACAATTTTATTTAGTTGTGAAAAATTCGATAAATTGTTACTTCTGTTTTTCTTTAAGAGATGAGAATAGGAAAAATAGTTTTGCGATTCAAAATAATGACATAAATACAGTGGAGGCCGTTTCTTGGACTTGCAACAATTTGAGAATCGTAAAATAATAAAGAAATACTACTGAAAAAATATGAGGCTTTAATCAAGAAAGAATCTCATATTATGACAGGAAATACAGAAGAAAAAGAGATTTCTAATGAAGAGTTAAATATTATGTTTCAAATGATTCACAGGTCTTAAAATCACTGATAGCAATTTCAGAGGAAAAGTTGTAAATAATTTGATAACCAAATCAACCTAAATTATAAAAGATATATAAAATAAACTCCAAATTGCTCATTCATTAGAAAGACATTTAAAGAGAAACATAGAAAAATATGGTAAACAAGGTTAAAGAACGCATAGCTACAAGTTGGCAAGATTCAAAATCTCGTCTGTATAATATATCACAGTGGATTGGAAAACTTTAATACAATCGGCTCTCTCAAAAAACCAAAAGCCCTTTCTTAGTCTTCTCAAAATATATTTATACATGATCATGAAATATTTTCCCGTTGGTGATTAACCAACTTCCTAATAACTACGGTTACATGGATGAATCATGTCAAACCGTTTACATTTCTTTTCTAATTTCTAATGATGAAAATATTTAAAAGAATACTTTTATGTTTGTGTTTACGAATTTCCTTCTTTTGCCTTAAGATAGTGAATGCATTTTCCCAAAAACTTCACTAAAACTCTAGGAGCATCTGGTATCTCTTTTGCCTCAAATATGAAGAACCTTTTCTGTAATTCGGGCAAACGATCTTCTATCATCTTCCCTGTGAACTTAATAGTTTGCAATTTTAAATTCGATATCACCATCCACTTGTCGATTTCGGAGATATTGATTACCTTAATTTTCGGGATCTCCATCTTCATTTCCTCCAACTCTTCCTTGAACTTTAGCTGGTGCTTGACAATGTTAATCTCACCTAATAACCCAGGACAATCATTTTTTCCAATATTTAATGATGTCTTTTCTAAGAGATCAAAAATCCCTTGACAATCATCATTGACATCTCTGGTTATTCTTTTATTTTTGGCCAGGTCTGCTTCCCACACTTTAAGTATTACATCTCCTTTAACCTGTTCTGAAATGGATAATTTCTGAATCTTTCCGACTTCTTCCTTTGTTGAAAGGGTTATTACTTTTTGGAAAGTCGTTCTGGCCGCTTTCACTTCTCTTTCCTTTTGGAGAACATTTTCCATGGATTTATTTGTTTCCTTAAAGTAATTCTGAATCACTTCCATATTTAAAAACACTTTATGTTGTTCCTCTTCTATTTTCAAATGTATTCCCAATGCTTGAGCTTGGAAAATTTCAAGTTCTACCACTTGATTTGTAATAGAACTAATTTTTTCCTGTAATTGTTTATTTTCTTCTTCCTACTTTAGGACCTGTGCCTGAGTGACCTGTATTATCTGCTTTGCCTTTTCTAAGCTTGTTTTCATTTTTGGAATTTCTTGAATATCTTTTAGTCTAGCTTGTTCTAGACCCTTTTTTATTCCCCAACTGATATTTCTTTCAGTTTCCTTCAATTTACCCTGTAGCTGAGCTATCGTTTGGTCTTTTTGTTCCAACATGGTTGTCAAACTGCCAACATAATATATATTTGCCGACGCTATAGCTCCCATCGTGCCTGCTAACTCTGTAGAAAATTCTCCATCTTTAAGTTTCTTTCCATCTATAATGACCCTATGTTTTTTAATCATCCCATCTCCTCTTGGATGGATTTCCTGTTTCAAGATTGCTCTTCTCTTTTTACTGAAAAAATAATCTGATGAAGGGATCTCATCCCTTGAAATTGGCTCTAGATCACTGACATACAGAGCTCCTTCGTGGGGGTTTCCATAAGTTGACTGTAATGGGGTCAAGGAAGTAATGGAACTTTCGAGCTCTATCGATGCTGTTCCTCCTGTCTTTTCTGGCAAATCGTTAGGGATTTCTGGGGGTGTTTCTAGCTCCTTTCCCTTCTCTACCTCTGATTCTTTTGTCTGGGAAATTTCTGTGTCTTGGGAAGGTATTCCAGTCTCCTTCATCTTGCCTTTATTATTTTCTTTGTCCTGTATATTTGTTTCAAAGCATGGGGGAGGCCCTTCCTGCTCTGGAGGTGGGGTCGAAACCTCACCCTGCAAACTCTTGGGTAGAAAACTTCGCCTATGGCTCTGGAATGATGCGAAACTGATTTGTGAGTTAGGTGGCATGGCCTGTACTCTGCTCAATACTTCTTCATAGGATTTAACATCCTTGAATACATCATCATAGACAAATGTTTCATGCTCATAGGCTTTTATATTACAGAGCATCACATGCCTGCTTATTATTTGATAGGGGTCATGCTTTCTGTGCTCAATATCTACCAATTTTACTTCTTCTAATGATTCAGCCACTACTTTAGAATGGCCTAGATTCAGTAATGAAAATTTCCCAATATGTACAGGGAAAGTTGGCCATGACTTCTTCTGAGCTTCTTTTAGTTCTAATCCAATGCCGCCCTTTACTATCTGGTGGGCTACCTCCCTGCACACCAATCTGTCTGGTAGGAACTTAGGGAGTGCATGAGGGGGAATAGAACAACCGTAAACCCTAATGTAGGAAAAATTCTCGTCAATAAACCAACCGGCAATTGCTTTAAGATTTTTTGTGACTGTATTAGAAATGCGAGGGGGTTCACATCCAAAAAATATTTTATGCATCGAAATTATAACAAAATGACAAACTTCATAAAATGCGTCCTTAGCATTTTCTTCCCAAAGGGAAGAATGATATTCATGAATGGGTTCTGGACAGGTATTGTTCCAACTCCAATTCATTAAGGGAAAAGGAGTCGCATAGCAGATTGCATCCATAATGTATGCTGACATGTAAAAGGCTACAGGTTGTCCCTTTTATTTTGCATCTTTGTAATTTGAGATTTCTTGTGTTAGGTTATCCGATAAAATCTTATTCCAGTTAAAAGCATACCCTTCTAAATCTTCTTCCAAAAAGGGTACCCAATCTGCATGAAAATGGCAAGATCTTTTCTCCCGAAAAGTCTACATAGCATAATGGCTACGTAGACCATGTATTCATTCAAGGATTCTATAGCATAAACCCCATGGGTATCGGCTCTAAATTTTGATGGACACCTCCACCATTCTCTAATCATACCAGGATAGGTCCGGTCTACCTCAGTGCATTCTTTCCTCTGAAACTCTGCTAAAAACTTGGCATTAAAAGTATGTTTAGGATTTGGCAAGAGTTTATACATTAATTGTATGTGTTCCGGCCTGAATGAGCCGACGATAACTCCTTGATCGTTTAAGATGCTCGACGTCAGGATATCAACCTTTTGCAGGGCCCAACTGATCATATCATTGTATGCCACGAGCTGAGGGCGCGCAACGATCTTATGAAGCTCTGATTAAGCTATGTCCCGATAGTGATTCTCAGAATCGGGATGAGCATTCTTGAGTTCACATTCCAGAAAGTCAGAGATTTGAGTCCAATATTTAATGTAGTCTATAGCGTGTGGCGTGGTGTCGGAGATGATATCTCCTTCCTGTGTGTCTTCACTCTTCTTCGGTGCCATGACTTTACGTTAAATGGAAAACCTGTCACAGAAAATGAATGAATGAGCTTAGTTGAGTGTTTCTTGAACTTGATAAAATGAAAACACCGACATTAAAATGCTCTTTCAATTCATTTAAAAGTGACGGGATTGACGCAGCTGACAAGAATTCAAGGCATTTAATGCATAAGATATTTTATTGAGATACGCATTAGTACCACGTACCGCGAGTGATTCATTATTTAAATGGCCGTATTTTAGCGCCTTTGGATTTTTAATGAAAACTCGGTACATTTTACTCAATCGGAAACCGAAACATGAACAAAACCTTAAAAAGAATGGTTATCATTAAACCTGCTTTGGAAAAAAGGTTAATTTGTGCTAATCATGGATTAAGACTGAAGACTTCTTTTTTCAGAATTTTGGGGATTATGTTGTCGAGAAGTATGTTATCGATGAAATCCGATCTCCAAAATCGCGAAATCGCGACGTGTTAACTAAGACTTAAACGCTTTAGTGAAGTAATTAATTGATATTAAGCGTTTCAGGATTTCGGGGATTATGTTGACACGAAGTATGTCATTGACGAATCTCGATTTCAGAAGTAGCGAAATCACAACGTGTTTTTAAAGATAGGACTTAAAATCATCTTAATTAACTAACTAATCATGATTAAGGACAAAACAGAGTTAGTTTGATTTAACATGAATTATGGATCGGGGTTTCGTGATTCAGGATTTCAGTAATCATTATGACAAGAGATGTGTTATCACTGAACCGTGAATCCTGAAATCCCGAAATGATTATCTTAACCCTTAACCTTTTACATTAGAGAATTAATTAATTAGCGTTTTAACTAACTTTCTTTATTTCGGGAAATCGGGGATCGGGACTTCGCGATTCAATTGTATTGAAAAATATGTTTTCAGCAAACCCCGAATCCCGAAAACTCTTTAAAATTAACCTTAAATCCGTAAGTTTTAAAGCTTGTCATGATCAAAATAATTTTATAGAAAATGCGTCGGGATTCTTATAATAATTTTAGGTTTTTTTCCTTTTATTATTCAAATAATTGAGTTCTTTAGGAAATCGGTACCGTGCGTTTGGGAATGATAATGAAACTTGCGTTTTATGAAATGTCGAAACCCGAAAAAAGGAAAGTTTAGGTCTTAGGGATAAAAAAATTTAAGAATTGTTTCAACATAGGCTCCAACTGGGGACCTTGTCTCCTTGTGGAGTGAGGAGAACATGTAGACTTAGTGCCTTCACTGGGTTAATGGGGTCAAGGGTTTATCCCTACAGAAATTGCTAAGGAATGGAATACAGAGGAAAAAGGAGATTTCATTTTTACTTCTGAAAATCTTTTCAAAGTTCTCATTTGTTGTAAACTCAATTACAGTCTCATTTATAACCTTCTCCTTCTCGTTATTGAAATTAAGTTAGGTTTAAGATGGTCAAAATAATCTTAGAAAACTCAACAGATTTATGACTTTCGGCTTGCATCAAACGAAGAAAAATTCATAATTTTAATTGGGGAACCCTGTCTGGACTTGGGATGTAGATCCGGTTTCGAAAAAACTGGTAACTAGAGTAGAGTGATATTTAAGTATGACAACCTTACAGATACCTCAGATATTGCTTCACTGCCAGCGAGCCTGTTCAGTACCCCGATGAAGTTATCTGTCCCTTTTTACTGAATTTCCTTTCACCACTTCGAATGCTAATTATACATTTAACTTGAGAGATTGCTTCACTGCCAGCGAGCCTGTTGAGTACCTTGGTGAAGTTATCTGTATTTTTATACTATACGAGGGCAATCATTTAAATAAATTTCCTTTCATCGTCTTTCTTATATTTACTGTATGAATACGAAGCAGGGGAAATTTATGATACTTAATATACCAGGGGTGGTATCTGTGTAAAAATTGCAATGGAGGTTTGTCAACCTGCTTTGATTACTCTAGAACAACCTTTTCTCAACTTTCAAAACACCTTAGTCTGCAGAGAAAAAGGGGAAGATTAATTTAAGGGGTCTCCCTTTGAGCAAGCTTAAATCTTCATAAAAACTGTTAAGAGACCTAAGAGAGTCAGGATCGCCTAAGCATAACCATGTTTAGTAGGAGAGTAAGAAATATGAGGACTGGTCTTACCGATTAAGAACTGTTTTTCAATTTCAAAAGTTAGGACGTAATCTCTTCTCCCTCTATGAGAAAACAGAAAAAGGAGCTTGATTCAGAACTGAGGGTAGAAAGAGGGGACATAGAATGAACTAGAAGTTGAAAAACAGAAGTCATAAATTGAACACAACTCTTGGAACTTTCTCTTAAAGATTTTTACTTTATTTACCTCCTATCTTGTTCTAAGTGAAACCCTTAAGGCCTAGATTTTGAAAACACTTTTTTATTGACCTGTCAACTTACGAGATAATCAACGCACTTTTTGACACAAAATCTTTGTTTTCATAAAATAGACTTTGTTGGGACTCACACCTTTGCCTTACCATTTTCGTTTTTTTTTTTAAATAATAGAAAATATTATCTATCACCTATTTTGGGCAACTTTATCTTCTGCTTTCAGGCTGTCTGCTGCTTTTACATGTCGGGCTGTTAGCCAGAATCCTGTGAAAGAACAATATAAAAAGTATCAGGGTTTTAAGGAATTGGATACCTTAAGAATTTTGTATCCTTATTTCTAAAAGAGACATAAACCAATTTTATTTTATTTTTCTTTATTTACATAATGCAAGTAGACTTACCAAAGAAAATTATTGAAATAAAAAACTAAACAAAACGGTATATACAGTGTGAATTCTGGAAATCAATTATTCCATATAATGTTTTAAAAAACGCCCGTTGACGGGGGCGTTCAAGATTTTACCATCCAAATTTTCTAGCAGAAATGAATTCTTTCCTTCGGGAGATGCAACCTTGAATGGTCCGTACCACATGTGATTGAATTTACCATCTTTTCCCGAATCCTCTTTCCTAGCATCCCATTTCAAAACCAAATCTCCAGGGATAATTTTTTTTTCTTTGGCTTTACGATTGAATAACACTTTCATGTCATCCTGGTATTTCTGCAGCCTTTTATCCACTTCCGCCCTGTGCTGCTGAACTTCAATCAACTGATTTATCCTTCTTGCGAGAGGATTTGGTTCTTCCTTCTCATCTTGCCATAGTTTCATTACAGGAAGTGCTAGGTTTATAGCAAGCACTACATCTATCCCATATACCATTTGCAAGGGAGAAGTACCGATAGACTTTTTCGTGCCTATCCGATTTTCCCATAGAGCGTATTTCAAATGTACATGCCAAGACTTTTTATTTTCGTTTAGCACTTTCTTAATTATACTGATTAAGCTCTTGTTTGAAGATTCGGCTAGACCATTTCCCTGAGGGTAGTATGCTGTGGAGTGACCAAGCACAATATTATATTTTTGGCAAAAACTGACCATAGCCATAGATTTAAAATCCTGTGCATTGTCTGTGACTATCTTTCTGGGAGAGCCGAACCTAGACAAAATATTTTCTTCTAAGAAATCTATAACCACCGAATCAGTAGCCTTTCTCGTTGGAATAGCTTCCACCCATTTGGTGAAGTAGTCTGTGGCGGTCAAGATCCATTTGAGTTGAGCACTAGAATGAGGATTAATTTCGCTTATGAAATCTAATCCCCATTGCTGAAATGGAGCTTCTGTTTTGACCGGGACCAATGGCATTGCTGGGAGTTTATGTTTGCCTGCAAAAATTTGGCAAGGGCTGCAAGCTCGTACCTTAGCATTGACATTTGAGAAAAGTTTGGGCCAATAATAACCAGTCCTCAGGATCTTATAAGCGGTAGCCCTCTAGGTGTGGTGTCCTCCACACACTCCTTCGTGAAATTGGCCTATGACCTTTTCTGTTTCTGATTCGACCAGATAAACCAAGAGGAAGCCAAGCAGGTCCTTCCAATACAATTATTTTTCGGAAATATAGTATTTGACCGCATGCAGTTTCAGTGTTCTGGATTTGGATGGAGACAAGTCACTTGGGCATTTCAATGTCAACAAGTAGGATACTATGTCCTTGTACCAATTTGATGAAGCAAATTTCTCTTCGATTCGGTTTTCAGTTATTTGATCCTCAAGTTCATTCACATCTACCCACTCTTCCTCCCCCTGAGATTTGTTTATCCCAAGAGCTCTGAAATTGGATTCAGCTAAGAGTTTAGCTAAGCCTTTCCCTCTTACCAATTTTGTTGGTTTTATCTCCAAGTCGAACTCTTGGATTTTGGAAAGCCATCGTCCTCTTTTTCCATCACTGTCTGCCTGAACCAAAATATCTTTTACAGAGCTAGTAGGTACATATGCAATCACCTTAGAATGTAAAACATAGGTTCTGAAATCCTTTAACGCTTTTACCATAGCATATGCTTGTTTTTCCATTATATTATATCTGAGTTCGGCATCTCAGAGAGTTTTGCTAAAGAAGGTTATTGGTTTCTCGAAACCTTCTTCGTTCTTCTGAAGGAGAACCGCGACGAGTGTGTGTTCAGAGGAAAACGAGAAAATAAGGAAATCCTTCAGATAATCAGGGCTCGCTAGTATAGGTGCCTCGCTTATAACCTTCTTGATACGTGTAAAGGATGCTTTAGCTTCTGTTGTCCACTTCACTTCACTATTTTTCCTGAGCATATCTGTGATCAATTTCACGATTTCAACGAAGTTCAAAATAAATCTTCTCAAAAAATTTATTTTTCCTAAGAATGACTGAATTTCTTTCACATTCCTAGGAATACTTATTGTATCTATAGCTTTAACTCTTTTAGGGTCAATTCTAATTCCATCTCGAGATACAATATGGCCCAAATCTTGCCCTCTTGCATAGCGAAGTGAGACTTTTTAGGATTTAGGGACAGACCAAACCTGTGGCATTTCTCAAACATCTGCTTGAGATGTATCAGATGATCTTCATCCAATTTAGAAAAAACAGTTAGATCATCCAAATAAATAACTACAAATTTGTCTCGTTCGCCAACGAAAGCGATATCCATTGTCTGTTGAAAAGTAGCACCTGCATTCATTAAACCAAACGACATCTTATCATACATAAATGTACCGCAAGGGGTGGTAAAGGCTGTTTTTTCTTTATCGTGATCGTTGACGACAATTTGATTGTAGCCTGAAAATCCGTCGATCATCGACATCCTATTAGCTCCTACCACTTTTTCTAAAATGTGATCCATTTTAGGTAGGGGGTAATTATCTTTGAGAGAGGATTTATTAATATTTCTGAAATCGACACACAGTCTAATTTCCTCGTTTTTCTTCCTAACCGAGACCAGGTTTACTACCCAATCATAATATCTCAGTGGTACAATTATCTTTGCATCAAGGAGTTTTTTGAATTCCCGTTCCATAACAGGTAATAAGATGGGGTTGATTTGTCGGAGTTTTTGTTTAAATGGTTTGACACCAGGCTTTAGGGGTATCTTATGTTCGATCACAGAGGTATCATAGGTTCTTAGTTCTTCATACGACCAAGCGAAAACGTCTTTGTATTTTCTAAGCAACTCCGTGTATTTATTTTTTATTTCTATAGATAGATGTTTGGATAGTTTTACCATCCGAGGGTTTTCTTTAGTTCCTATATCACAGTCCTAAACCTCTTCAGGTTGGGGATGTAGGGTGGTTTTTGAAGGGATATCATCTTGATTGAACAATATTTCCAAGGGAATTAAGCCCTTGGGAATTTGGTTATTCTTGAGAATGAGCATTCGGTGATTCACAATTTTATCGTGAAATTATTTAGCATCCTCACCCTCCTGCATGATCCAAATGGGATCATTTTGATTTTCTTGATCAATATGCGTTTCTACAAATTCATCAATTGATTCTAGAAATTTTCGAACCTGTTCATCGTCCTCAAAGACTTGTCAATGCTGAATGTTATTCGGTATCGAAGGTTGATGTCTCATTTGTATGTGATACTTTAATTTAAAAGTAGTAGGGGGTGTGAAAGTTGATGCTGCTTTGTCTAATGCATCAGCCTGTTGGTTTTCAGACCTTGGGACAAAATGAACATTCACAGAGGAGAAGAAATTCTCGATCAGATCCCAGACACAATTCCTATAGGACCTCAACCTAGGATGTTTGGCCTGGTACTGCCGATTAACCTGTTTAATGATTAACTCGGCGTCACCAAAGACTTCAAGTTTCGTAATTTTCATCCTCCTAACGACTTCTAATCCGAGCACTAAAGCCTCATACTCGCATACATTATTTGTACAATCCACATTCCACTAAAGCCTATATGAAAAGGGGATTACGAATTGATCATCTGGAGCCACAAGGAGTGCTCCAACTCCAGCTCCAAGGAAAGATGAAGCACCGTCAAAATACATCTTCCATACACCAGTACTATATACACTTTTTTTTATTTCTTCTTTTTCATTTTTTTTTTCTATACAACTTTCATCTACATCTACTTCAAAATCATCATCAATAGATAATACACAATTTCCTAAGTCTCGGTCAACAATATAAATAGGATGATTAATTGGGTTATGTGGATCCCCTACCGTGAATGCCAACCTAGTCTCTCTGTAAAGACGCGTGTATTGTCCTCCAAAAACTGGAATTGTAGTGTATGTCATGTCCAATTGGAGAGATCCTCCAAGCTTAGCACCCCATGACTTGGGTAATAGCATACCATACTTTGGAGGGATGTCGGCGACCACTACATCCATAAGAATGCTTTTAGCAGGTATTTGTGCCAAACCTACCACTAGGTCTTTAATCATACCTATGCATTTGACTTTCCTCGAATCAAAAGAATATAAGTCACCATAGGGCCTTGTGATTTCGAGACCGAGTTTCTCCATAATTGTCTTTGGCATCACATTGTGGGAAGCTCCGGAATCCAGCATGCAGTTATGGAGTAAGTGGTCAAACATGGTTAACGTGATATAAAAGGGGGCCACAGTGTCTCTCACGCCTTCAAAATGTGGACCAAAGACTATGTTCGACTTGTCATCTTCTAAGTTGATGACATCGGCCTGGATTTCATCTTTGGAAAAGATAATCATCTTGGCAATTTGTTTTCTGTATATGGGATTTTTAGCTAATTCAACAAGGGAAATAGGAATTTTGATTTTATTTATTTCGTTTTCCAGATTAAAATTTCCCAGGGCCTTGTCATTTTCTATGTTCGTGGCCTCCATTCCTTTCTTCTCAACTTTTCTTTGTGGTGCGGATTGGTTTTCATTTACAGGAGCCTGTGTCTTCACATCAAGTGTTCCTACTGGCTCCGACTGGACAAGTTGCGTGTCAACGGTGTGAGATTTTGCAGTCTGTTTGTCAGCAACTTTTGAAGTCACCTTATCAGTTTCGCCCCTTGGCAAGATCTTTTTTTTTGGAACAATTGGGAGATTTTTGTTCATAGGTCTTAAATTATATTTTTCCTATAGTTCGGCTATAATATCATCCACGATACCCTGATAGGCCAAATTTTCAGACGTGTTGTTGCTAACATTGTCTTCTGATGTAATTTCTTTATTTAAAGATTTTTCATAATCCTGTCTCGATAAATAAGGTGATTTATTATCGTTGCCAAGATTATTAATATCCTCATCAATCTCTTCAAAATCTTCTAGATCTTCCTCTCCAATAAAGTTTTCACTTTTGAAGGGGGTTGGAATTTTTTGATCGTCATTTTTAATTATTTTCTGTGAGGCCTGAGGATCAGGATTCCTTCTAAAATCCTTCCTGGGGAAATTGTCTCTCTTCGATTTCTCTAGTTCCATTTTTGAGATTTTATTTGAAAGTTCTCTAAATACCCTAGCCATCTCGTCTATTTTATCTCCTGAGGATTTCCCTGATCCTGAGGGTCCACCTTGCTCTTTGAATTTCCTATTTTCTTTGTTCTCAGTTTCTATTTTTTCTTTTAGTTTCCCTGATGTCATCATGTTTGATTCAATCTCAAGAGAATCATCTTTCATTTTCGTGAGATCTGTTGATCTCCTTTCTCTTAATAATAAGGCGAAATCAAGATCAAAAGCGCCAACAAAAGTCACCTTTGCTGCGGGTTGTGAAGGTTTGACCTCAACCGGGATTTTATTATACAACTTGTTGAACCTTTGTGTGAATTCTAAAACCTATTCTGAGTTTTTCTTTCTAAGGGCTCCAAATTCAGTTAGGTAGTAGAGGTGGTCTTTCCTCTCTCCCCATTGTCTAATAAAAGCGCTTTCAAGTTCCTCGTAAGATCTTAGAGATACGACTGCTAAGGATCGGAACTAGGTCCTCACGTGTCCTTCGAAAGTCTGAACGAGGAGTCTAGAATAGACATCTTCATGTTCTATTCTAAGGATGTCAACAAATTGGTCAAATAAGTTTATATGTTCTTGGGCGGTCAAATCCCCTTCCCCTGTAAATTTCGGAAGACTTTTCATATAAATTTCGGGGAGATCATGTAGGGGAACTAGAAGGACAAGGGGGGCATATCTAGCAGCTACTTTAGCGAATATTCCAGGGAGCAGTACTTGACCACCAGCTGGTCCTCCAGGGGCACCACCTCTAGCTCCGACACCTCCTTGTGCGGCCATGGGTAAATTTGAGGCTGAAGCTCTGAAAGCATGAGGAGAAGATTCACGGAAATCAGGGGAATAAACCTCAGGAAAAGAGAACATATCGTATGAAAGGGGAAGCGAGACAGATCTTTCAAGTGTTTCCGAAACGTTCAACTGTGTAAAGTCTGGTTGAGAAATAGTACGTATGGGTAAAAAGACTTGTCTAAGTGATCTTCGTGATTTTAAAATCTTTTCCGGATAGGAGACTGGCGAGGTCTGCTTGCTATCTGGGTTCTTTCTGGTGTTCTTTCGGCTAATAGCCAGTTTACTTATTGTGGAGTCGCCAAGTGAAAAATAAAGGTAGTCTTAGAAGGTTTTCTATCCTTGTTCACAATCAAAGACAGAAAATGTCAATGTCATTCTTCCCAGGGAAAAGATTCGTTTCTACGGTCCTCGACAACGGCGCCAAAAAGATGTTGTTCTTGACTTTATACTTTAAGGCTGTAAAGTATACCGTCAAGGCATCCGTAAAGGTAAGGATAATTAAAGGATAAGAATCGAAAGAAAGGTAAAACAAAATCAGTTTCTCAACTATCTCTTTCTAGCATCCCGTTGTTCTTGGATGCTGATATCCCTCTCAATAACAGCCCATGAACGTTCTAGTTCAGACCGGTTATTCGTTGTTTGCAGAATGGTATTAAAAAGGTTTAAAGCAATACTGGTTTGATCTTGGAGACTAGGTTCAATATTAGGTTGTCTGCTATTTGGGACAGTCATGAGGAATAAAATTTTATTTAGTTGTTAAAAATTCGATAAATTGTTACTTCTGTTTTTCTTTAAGAGACGAGAATAGGAAAAATAGTTTTGCGATTCAAAATAATGACATAAATACAGTTGAGGTTGTTTCCTGGACTTGCAACAATTTGAGAATCATAAAATAAAAAAGAAATACTACTGAAAAAATATTAGGCTTTAATCAAGAAAGAATCTCATATTATGACAGGAAATACAGAAGAAAAAGAGATTTCTAATGAAGAGTTAAATATTATGTTTCAAATGATTCACAGGTCTTAAAATCACTGATAGCAATTTCAGAGGAAAAGTTGTARATAATTTGATAACCAAATCAACCTAAATTATAAAAGATATATAAAATAAACTCCAAATTGCTCATTCATTAGAAAGACATTTAAAGAGAAACATAGAAAAATATGGTAAACAAGGTTAAAGAACACATAGCTACAAGTTGGCAGGATTCAGAATCTCGTCTGTATTATATATCACAGTGGATTGGAAAACTTTAATACAATCGGCTCTCTCAAAAAACCAAAATCCCTTTCTTAGTCTTCTCAAAATATATTTATACATGATCATAAAATATTTTCCCGTTGGTGATTAACCAACTTCCTAATAACTACGGTTACATGGATGAATCATGTCAAACCATTTACATTTCTTTTCTAATTTCTAATGATGAAAATATTTAAAAGAATACTTTTATGTTTGTGTTGATGAACTTCCTTCTTCTTCCTTAAGATAGTGAATGCATTTTCCCAAAAACTTCACTAAAACTCTAGGAGTGTCTGGTATCTCTTTTGCCTCAAATATGAAGAACCTTTTATGTAATTCGGGCAAACGATCTTCTATCATCTTCCCTGTGAACTTAATAGTTTGCAATTTTAAATTCGGTATCACCATCCACTTGTCAATTTCAGAGATATTGATTATCTTAATTTTCAGGATCTCTATCTTCATTTCCTCCAACTCTTCCTTGAACTTTAGCTGGTGCTTGATAATGTTAATCTCACCTAATAACCCAGGACAATCATTTTTTCCAATATTTAATGATGTCTTTTCTAAGAGATCAAAAATCCCTTGACAATCATCATTGACATCTCTGGTTATTCTTTTATTTTCGGCCAAGTCTGCTTCCCACACTTTAAGTATTACATCTCCTTTAACCTGTTCTGAAATGGATAATTTCTGAATCTTTCCGACTTCTTCCTTTGTTGAAAGGGCTACTGCTTTTTGGAAAGTTGTTCTGGCCGCTTTCACTTCTCTTTCCTTTTGGAGAACATTTTCCATGGATTTATTTATTTCCTGAAAGTAATTCTGAATCACTTCCAGATTTAAAAACACTTTATGTTGTTCTTCTTCTATTTTCAAATGTATTCCCAATGCTTGAGCTTGGAAAATTTCAAGTTCTACCACTTGATTTGTAATATAACTAATTTTTTCTTGTAATTGTTTATTTTCTTCTTCCTGCTTTAGGACCTGTGCCTGAATGACCTGCATTATCTGCTTTGCCTCTTCTAAGCTTGTTTTCATTTTCGGAATTTCTTGAATATCTTTTAGTCTAGCTTGTTCTAGACCCTTTTTTATTCCCCAACTGATATTTCTTTCAGTTTCCTTCAATTTACCCTGTAGCTGAGCTATCGTTTGGTCTTTTTGTTCCAACATGGTTGTCAAACTGCCAACAGAATATATATTTGCCGACGCTATAGCTCCCATCGTGCCTGCTAACTCTGTAGCAAATTCTCCATATTTAAGTTTCTTTCCATCTATAATGACCCTATGTTTTTTAATCATCCCATCTCCTCTTGGATGGATTTCCTGTTTCAAGATTGCTCTTCTCTTTTTACTGAAAAAATAATCTGATGAAGGGATATCATCCCTTGAAATTGGCTCTAGGTCACTGACATACAAAGCTCCTTCGTGGGGGTTTCCATAAGTTGACTGTAATGGGGTCAAGGAAGTAATGGGACTTCTGAGCTCTTTCGATGCTGTTCCTCCTGTCTTTTCTGGAGCATCGTTAGGGATTTCTGGGGGTGTTTCTAGCTCCTTTCCCTTCTCCACCTCTGATTCTTTTGTCGGGAAAATTTCTGTGTCCTGGGAAGGTATTCCAGTCTCCTTTATCTTGCCTTTGTTATTTTCTTTGTCCTGTATATTTGTTTCAAAGCCTGGGGGAGGCCCTTCCTGCTCTGGAGGTGTGGTCAAAACCTCACCCTGCAAACTCTTCGGTAGAAAACTTCGCCTATGGCTCTGGAATGATGCGAAACCGATCTGTGAGTCAGGTGGCATGGCCTGTACTCTGCTCAATACTTCTTCATAGGATTTAACATCCTTGAATACATTCAGATGTTTCATTCTCATAGGCTTTTAGATTACAATGCATCACACGCCTGCTTATTATTTGATAGGGGTCATGCTTTCTATTCTCAATATCTACCAATTTTACTTCTTCTAATGATTCAGCCTCTACTTTAGAATGTCCTAGATTCAGTAATGAAAATTTCCCAATATGTACAGGGAAAGTTGACCATGACTTCTTCTGATCTGCTTTTAGTTCTAATCCAATGTCGCCCTTTACTATTTGGTGGGCTACCTCCCTGCACAACAATCTGTCCGGTAGGAACTTAGGGAGTGCATGAGGGGGAATAGAACAACCGTAAACCCTAATGTAGGAAAAATTCTCGTCAATAAACTAGTCGACAATTGCTTTAAGATTTTCTGTGACTCTATTAGAAATGCGAGGGGGTTCGCATCCAAAAAATATTTTATGCATCAGAATTATAATAAAATGAAAAACTTCATAAAATGAATCCTTAGCATTTTCTTCCCAAAGGGCAGAGTGATATTCATGAATGGGTTCTGGACAGGTAATGTTCCAACTCCAATTCATTAAGGGAAAAGGAGTCGCATAGCAGATTGCATCCATAATGTATGCTGACATGTAAAAGGCTACATGTTGTCCCTTTGATTTTGCAACTTTGTAATTTGAGATTTCCTGTGTTAGGTTATCCGACAAAATCTTATTCCAGTTAAAAGCATACCCTTCTGAAGTTTTTTCCAAAAAGGGTACCCAATCTGCATGAAAATGGCAGGGATCTTTTCTCCCGAAAAGTCTACATAGCATAATGGCTACGTAGACCATGTATTCACTCAAGGATGGTGTAGCATAAACCCCATGGGTATCGGCTCTAAATTTTGATGGACACCTCCACCATTCTCTAATCATATCAGGATAGGTCCGGTCTACCTCAGTGCATTCTTTCCTCTGAAACTCTGCTAAAAACTCGGCATTAAAAGTATGTTTAGGATTTGGTGAGAGTTTATACATTACTTGTATGTGTTCCGGCCTGAATGAGGCAACGATAACTCCTTGATCGTTTAAGATGATCTGCGTCGGGATATCGACCTTTTCCAGGGCCCAACTGATCATATCATTATATGCCACGAGCTGAGGGCGTGCAACGATCTTATGAAGCTTTGATTCAGCTATGTTTCGATAGTGATTCTCAGAATCAGGATGAGCATTCTTGAGTTCACATTCCAGAAAGTCAGAGATTTGAGTCCAAGATTTAATGGAGTCTATAGCGTGTGGCGTGGTGTCAGAGATGATATCTCCTTCTTGTGTGTCTTCACTCTTCTTTGGTGCCTTTTTCAGTGCCATGACTTTACGTTAAATGGAAAACCTGTCACAGAAAATCAATGAATGAGCTCAACTGAGTGTTTCTTGCGCTTGATAAAATGAAAACATAGACATTCAAATTCTCTTTCAATTCATTTAAAAGTGACGGGATTGACGCAACTGACAAGAATTCAAGGCATTTAATGCAGAAGATATTTTATTGAGATACGCATTAGTACCACGTATCACCAGGGATTCATTATTTAAATGGCCGTATTTTAGCGCCTTTGGATTTTTAAAGAAAACTCGGGACATTTTACTCAATTGGAAACCGAAACATGAACGAAACCTTAAAAAGAATGGTTATCATTAAACCTACTTTGGAAAAAAGGTTAATTTGTGCTAATCGGGGATTATGTTGTCAAGAAGTATGTCATCGATGAAATCGGATCTCTGAAATTGCGAAATCGCGACGTGTTAATTAAGACTTCAACGTTTTAGCGAAGTAATTAATTGATATTAAGCGTTTCGGGATTTCGGGGATTATGTTGACTCGAAGTATGTCATTGACGAATCTCGATTTCAGAAGTAGCGAAATCGCGACGTGTTTTTAAAGATAGGACTTAAAATCATCTTAATTAACTAACTAATCATGATTAAGGACAAAACAAATTTAGTTTGATTTAACACGAATTATGGATCGGGGTTTCGTGATTCGGGATTTCGAGAATCATTATGACAAGAGATGTGTTATCACTGAACCGCAAATCTCGAAATCGCGAGATGATTATCTTAACCCTTAACCTTTTACATTAGAGAATTAATTAATTAGTGTTTTAACTAACTTTCTTTATTTCGGGAAATCGGGGATCGAGACTTCGCGATTCAATTGTATTGAAAAATATGTTTTCAGCAAACCCCGAATCCTGAAAACTTATTAAAATTAACCTTAAATCCGTAAGTTTTTACGCTTGTCATGATCAAAATAATTTTATAGAAAATGCGCCTGGATTCTTATAATACTTTTAGGTTTTTTGCCTTTTATTATTCGAATAATTGAGTTCTTCGGGAAATCGGTACCGTGCGTTTGGGAATGATAACGAAACTTGCGTTTTATGAAAAGTCGAAACCTGAAAAATAGAAAGTTTAGGTCTTAGGGATAAAAAAATTTAAGAATTGTTTCAACAAGGACAACACTTGTTTGAACAGGAGGGGCATATTAAGCCCTAGACAAAGCCCCATGTTAAGTATTAAACCGCTTATTAAGCCCTAGATATTTAATTATTACATTTCTAGTGTTATATTTGTATGTAGGATAGAACCCTTCATTGTACCATTTATTTATATTTGTACCCCTTGTCTCCTATGTGTGTGTGTGTCTACATACATATACAAAGGAGACCTAGTCTTAGGATCATCTCATCTCATCTTGTACATTGAATATATTATAAACAGAGGTTTCCCCCTCGAAGTGGATTATTATTCATTGACTTTTTATCATTCTCAAGACATTTGTTCATAACATGCTCCTTACTTTCTAATTTGATCCCTTGTTATCTGCAATTGGAATTTCTCTTTTGGTTAAGGTCGTTAGATTCTACTAGATGTTTTATCACCTTTATTTAACATTTTTTCAATGCCTGGGCCAAATTAACATTCCCCTAGGATGATTTCCTTTACCTAGACATTCTCTCTCTCACCCAAAGGTTGTACAAGCCACACATAGTCCGTGGAGATGCCCCTTCTCTCCATAGGTGATTTAATTGATTATTAGGTGGTTCTTTACATGTTGGACAATTCAATTTTTACTAGGTGATTTAACTGGTTTCCTGAGCATCATGAAATGGAATTGAATTGTTCCCCTCGACTTGGTAAGATGGCCAATGAAGAATAAACCAACTTGATAGTTGAATGAGATGGGAAGAGAATAATTCTAGCCAAAGAGGGGTCACCTTATTTAGGAGAATGGAATCCGATGTTTTGGGCCAAAGAATGGATTCACTCACTTAGATACCAATGGTAAGAGTAATTGGATTGATAATCAACTTACCTTAAGAAAATTGCATATTCAATAATTTGCATGCTAGTTGTGTTGTTGGAACTTAAGACATTCTTCCATTGATATCAATAATTACCTTGAAGAAGTTGAATGGGTATTTTCACTCTCTTGGCTCTACATAACTCCAATACCAAGTTGGGACAGACTTTTTCTTTAGATTCTAGGGTTACAATTACACCATCCATTTTGGACAATATTCAACTACATTTGTTCTATTTGGAAACTAAGGCTTCCAATACCCAGAGTACATAAAATGTCTTTCAGACAGTTGACTAAGAATGGATGCCATAGATGATTTCTAAGTAAGTTCTTTGTGTGGTAAATGTGGTGGCTTGTTCCTTTGGACCACTCATTCCTTCTTTAACAATGTTGAATTTATTGCTCAATGTGTGAAGACTCGTATATTTGTTGTTAGAGTATTGATGATCATTGGATGCCTCCATTAAAAGCACATAAACATTTCCACCTTCATGCCTTGTTTCCCAATTCAAAAGTTAGAGCATTGGACTCGTAAGTGTAAATAGTAGAGTTTAATTCATTACTGGCAATAAAAACCAGAGTGAGATGCTCCATTGTTGAGCATTGGATTTGGCACCTTAACAACATAACCAAGCTTTGAATCCAACAAAAATTCCTTCCTCATGTACATGTTGAGGGATATATCATAGAGGAGTCCACACTCAAAACTTCAAAGACAATCACACACTCAAGCCTTGTAGCCAACCAACAAAATCAATCTCATATGCCTTCACTAGAATAGTGAATAGGGAGTGTTTGCAGAGCATAGTTTGTTAGTGAACTGGTTTCCAATGTGTTTCCAAGTTGTTGTGTGTAGGTTTCTCCCAGGAATAGGCCTTACAACTAGGAGAAGAACAAGATCCTTGTACGAAGCAAGAGGAACAAAGGCCTAGTGGCCTTTTTGCAAATGGAACTCTCGGTGAAAGACCGAGACAAAGACAAAAGTGAACTTATTCAAAGGATCCATGTTGGTGAAGTAAGTGGGATATAAGTCCCTCATTTACAGATCATAGTTGGGGCTTCATAAGAAAAACATTCACGACTCTTGAAAACATATGTTCATAATTCAAGCACTTTGATTTTTGAGCATTCCTCACATTTGCATTTCTCTACAAATTGTTTTGTCTTCACATTCTCTACTTAATTGAAAATGATGTTCATCATCATCCTCAATTTATCCATATTTCCTTCTTTAGGTGGGATCTTGCTTGGAAAACGACTCTTCCCTCTCTCTAGGTAATACACTTTGCACTCCTCCTTGTCTAATTTAGTTCAATATGCCTTCTTACTTTTGTTTCTCGAGTGGAGTCACATTGACACTTCAATCATGTGTTCATTCTCCATCACCCCCA
>JZKD02S1988189.1:187457-198946 GCA_000966675.3 Picea glauca
GAGTCCACTTGTCATCATAATTTTGGGTTTATCATGGCTTTAGGAACTTGATATTGTTAGAAAGAGTTCCCCCCACCCAACTAGTTACTCTTCCAGTTCATATGGAGAGTTTTATTGATGCCACCTACACGTCATGGTTTCATCATTGAGTCGATCCTGCTAGAGTCTTCCATATGTCTCATGCTCTTGTTCAAAGGATGTCTATCAACTTGTGTCGGCCATTCCTCAGAACTCTTGACTTTGCATGTCGACCATACCTTAGTTTGTCTTAGAATTGCATGATGTTGTAGTGCTGTTCCGCACCCTGGTCCTACTTTCGTCATTGGTAGGTAGCCTTGAACCCAACATTCAACATTTCATCATTTGTCGTAGACTGGGTGGTTTCCCTTGTGTTCGATGGCAAGACATCTATTCACACATTCAGATTCATGCAATGTCTTATATGCCATTAGCCTTATTGGTGGTTTCCTCACCTTTGTCAACATTTTCCCTCATTGGATGCTATTCCGAGGGTCTTTTTCGTGTACCACTTGCACTTGGCACACGCGAAAGATGCACAGGGTCGTTGGTTCATGAACATATTATTCGTCCAATTTCCACCAAATCATTAAGATCCTGCGTTGTACCTCATGCTGAATGATGAGAGATGCCTTAATGATCTCCCTTCAGTGGGTCTCCTTCCATCGAATTCATCTCATGTATTTTGGAAACGAGACCTAGAGTCCTATGAGTACTTATAGGCTTGCAGTCGTTAGTGGCAAGTTCTCTCGCCATCGACAATTGGGAATACATCAATGTCTCCTGATTGATGGATTCTTCAAGTGTTCGACCCTGACTCCTTTATTCACAGTTGTAATAATGTACTCAGTGCCTTGATACCTACTTTCATCATCGACAGGCTATCTCGCATTTGTTAATGACATACCTCAATGATTGAAAATCAAAGAAGTCTCATTGTGTTCAACCTCAACTCCTTTATTCACACAATGTAGACTTACACCTTTGGAGGATTGTGTAGAAGACTTGAAGACATCAGTATGTGGCCACAACTTTCTTGAGCTATTGCTACCTTTTCATTGGACCAATACTTGTGTGACTTCAGTGATCATGGGAGATCAGATTGTACTCCATTGTATACATATATCTTTAGATTGATTTTGAGACTGGTTCTATTGGGCCATGTTTGTGACTATGACAACCTTTGTAATGTAACTGCATTTGTATTTTCCTATTCATGGACACAAACAATTGTTTGGTATATTTTCACATGGATATGCAATGTAATTCAAATTGGCAGCCATGTATGAAAATTCATTACAGATTGTAATGAGCAACTAGTTCTTCTAGATGGGTCCCCATTACTCCACTTCTAGGTTTTTATAATGTATTTCAGCCATCACAGATACTCCTCTGACCTCACACATTAAGGGGCATCTGTTATAGCAATATTTGCCTCACCCCATGCAATCTTGCACAGAAGGCCTTTTTCCATTTCCCTATGCAGACTTGTCATCCATTTTTGCAAATCCCAGACCTAAAAATACATTTTTTCCACATATATGCACCTTGCCTACTATACAACATGTGTATACATAGGTTGCATCACTACAACCTGTGTACATTGGGAAATTTTCCCAAAATTGAAAAATGGTGTCGAGTTTTCATGTCACGACAGGAGATCAATGATCTTTGGCCTTCCATATATTGGAAACGTTCCGAATCGGCCCTTCAATTCCACTTTAAGGATATAAATGGGCCAATTCTGAGCTATGGAAAAGAGGAGAAAGAATTCAACTTTGAGAGAAAAGTTACTCTGGAGGAATTATTCACTTCACATTGAGTCTGCATCCCTTTATCCTTTAAGTCTCAACACATTGTTCAACCCCCAAACTCTTCCCTTATTGAGTGAGAAATCCATTGTCTCTCTTATATGAGCTTGCCTTTGGTGAAATATTGAAGTGGTGGAGGCCCAACTAGAAGGAAATTAGTTTCTCAGTTCTGAACCGTGCCAACACAAAAGTTTGTAACTTATTCATTTCTGTTGATTATATCTTAATAGAAATACTCTTTTCTCGTCCAATTGATATATTGCAAATATTTGAATTATTATTCCATGGGCGTATTTTTTATGAATGTTAATGGATTATGCTATTGAATGTGTTAACATCATATATTATCAACATATGCTTGTGTTGCTTTGTTGTTGAGGACTAGTTCCAGGTATATTGCTTTGGTTTGAGTGCTCAACGATGGAATTTATCGGACATCTGGATGAGGTAGTATTTTTATCTTGTCTTGCTAGCACATTTGTTTATATAACATATTTGAGAATAGAGTTGATTTCTGCAGTCATTTCCATCTGTTGTGGTTTTCCCCTAGCCATAGAGAGATTTTCCTCTTAACACCAGTGGTAAGTGAAGGGACATTTCCCTTTCTCTCATAAGCTATCATTCAATTATTCATGTCTTTTATAAGCTGTTAGAGGGCACACATGTCCGTTTATTTAATTGAGTCTCCCTTGGGAAGACCTGTTCTTTCAAGTTGTTATTAATACTCTAAGAAAGTATGGAGAGTGGAACCAAGGTTGTCGATGGCCTTTTCTTCAAGCCTATGATAGTAGGGGGAAGGTAGAGCATTATAGTAATGCATAAAAGAGGCTTGGTTTTGAGGGTGAGTAAGTTTGGAAATTTGGTTATATAACTTGCTGAAACGTAAGTTGAAAGACTTGATAGTTTCACTGTCTTTGTACGCAATGTTATTATATTCCCGTAATTGTTCTGCTGGGATTTTAGACTGCCCATAAGTCGATTTGAACCAATAAAATAACTCCTCCCAAGTGGAAAGAATCTCAGGAGGAAGGTCAAATAAATATGCTGCTGCTTTCCCTTCAAGAGAATTAACAAATAAGCACATACAAGTATCATTGTCATTAGCTCCTATATTATGACAGGCATTAGAGAATGTCACTAAGTGTTCATTTGTAGTGACATTGTCATTTCCAAAAAACTTAGGGATATGCTCTTTGAATTTAGGAAGTGGATGAGTGGTAGGTACTAGGTTTAGAGGGGAGGATACATGCCACAAGGTAGTAGTAGCGTCCTCTTTGAATTGAAAGAGCCCATACTTTTTAATGACCTTGGCAGGGTTTGTAGTTGATTGGATTGGAATTTGATGATTATACAAGATGCCAATCACTGATCAGGCCGAATTTTAGGAATTTGAGGCACCTCCAGTGCCACCAAAGCCATCACCAGATGCCATTTGGTGAATAATGGGTAAGGGAGAAAAAGACAAACTGGATGAATCATACAAAGTTCTCCTTAGAGTACCTTTTTGAGTTGACAAAACACCGTTTCTTCTTCCTATTTCAACAATAGGGTTCATATCAGGTGATAAACCTCTTCTTCTCCTAGAGATGTGAGGGTTTAAGGACATGAAAAGAGGATCGAAACTTTAGGAAAACGAAAGCTATGGCTGATTCCTAGGTTTTCTTTGCCCAACTTCCTAGCGTTCTCAGACACTTATGTCTTGTTCAATTACTACCCACGAGCGTTCAATCTCAACTCAGGTATTAGAAGTCTCTAATATGGTATCAAATAAGGATAAAGCAATGTTGGTTTTGTCTTTAAGACCAGGCTCAATATTGGGTTTCTTTGTGACCGATACTGTCATGAAGAAAGAAAACAATCAAAGAATAAAAAGAGGAAACATAAAAACTATTCAATGATAATGCAAATTTAATCAACCAAAGAGATATGGAAGATCTCCCCAGTATGGTCGCCAAATAAATGTTGAGGAAACAATATGAATTATCTTACTCAAGCATTTTCGAATCTCGTCTCACTAGGACAAAATAATCGGGAATATCACCCTATGCTTTATAGCCTCAGAAATAATTTCCCAATCCACAAGTATTAATTACCAAGGTTTAGGCATATTTATTAATGAAAAGAATGTTGCAAAAATAAAACAAAATTTTATTTTTTAGTTTTATAAACATATGCACATTGCAGAAAGTAAATAGGGAGATCGAAAAGCAAAAGTGACCAAGTCATAAAGTCACACAAATGAGACAGAACAACAATATGATTGATTTCATTCCAAGAAATCAAAAAAGTTTTTCTCTTTAGAAAACCCTTGTGAGGGAAGGACCAATGTCTAACTTAGAGATCCCTGATGAAAACCATACAAAAGGACTCTTACAAGAAGTAAAAACTGAACTTTATAATCTAGATCAACTTGCCACCACAAACTGCTACCAATTTGACTCTGCACAATATCCTTTATCAACTATGAAATTTAATCCATAAACATACAAGTATACACAGACTATCAAAGATAGATCAACACCTTCAAAACAAACATTTGAATGATATGGTTCAGCTTTGAACCTTCCTATCTACGGTAGGACCCTGCTATCAAAAAGAGAATTAGGCTCTGAATAATTCAAGAATGAATGAAAAATGAACTATCTCATGTAAACAAAAGATAAAACCTTAGTCTTTCTTTCTCCTTCTATTCCCCGTTTGTTCTTCCTTCTCATTTGAATTTTATGCATTCCAAATAAGTTGAAGTAGTTCAACTACTTTCTTTAGTTAAGTTAGTTAAATTTAACTAATTTTATTTTAGGGGAAGTAATAATAATAATAATAGTTAAGGGTTTTTATTTAATAATAACTAAGTAGGTGGGATCCCTTGTGACTCCCTTTTTTTATTCTTTACAAAATAAACACAATTAGATAATCATTTAAATACATGCTTCCTTGTAGTTCCCATAAATATTTTCAAAATTTGAATATTAAATATCAGAAATAATTCAAATCATATCCAAAACATGTAAATAACCACATTATCCGAAAAAAAATAGCTTGTTGTCCAAAACTTTCTGTAGATCATTGCCTTCAACAACTCAAACATAAACACATAAATTAAAATCCATATTTGCCACTTTGAGAGGTAATATTTCTTCTATCACTGCTGTTCCCTTTGTAATTCCTAGAAGTAGCCTTAGGTTGATTCAAACCTTGAGGCTTAATCTCACTAATAACACGTGAACCGCCATCCCTCAGATGCATACGAGAGGATACTAATTTTGATGAGTCATTTGAAGGAGATGAAGGGGCATAAACAACTTTACCTTTGTATTGCACATGGGAGACATCAATCTTAATCCTTTTTCTAGCATGAGAGGATTGAACATGGGAATGCACAAGGGAAATTTGAACATTAGGATTTATAGGTGGGGGAGGAGGAGGTAATGAAAAGTTGGGCCAGCCACTATGGTGAGAGACTTCTAGATTAACAATCTCCCGACATCCATCATTTTCGGGAACTTCTGGTTGCATGGATACACGAGGAGGCACAAGAATACCAGGGATATTTTGGGGCTGGAAGGGAGGCCTCTCTTGTTGGGGTTGAACTATCCCTTGCCCAATCCAATTGAAGAACCCAACTTGAAACAACTAGTTCAAATCTCGAGGGTCAAGATCAAAATGAATTGAGAATCGAGGCCTTCAAGGCCCTCTTTTCCAGTTACCTCTTCCTCTATTGTTTCTTCATTGACTGCCTCTGCTAAAGAAGCTCATCATGTATGCAATAATTCATTAGTAACTAGCCCTTAACATACCATACATGGAATTCTGTTTATATGAAACAAAGTTTGGCTCAGAAATTGACATAAGACCCATGCAAATCAATCCATAATAAATTATTTAATAATTTCCAAGTGAGCATGGGGTGGAATAGGGTTCATAGGACATCTGGAGGGATTGTAATGAGAGAAAAAGTGGTAGCATGACAGGGGATAAAACACGAGTACTTCTCAACAATTCATTAAATAACTAACTATGCAATAAAAAATGAAGAATATTAGCTGCCACTTATTTTTGTGTCATATCTTTTGCCACTGCCATACAAAGTTTTTAATTTATTTTATAGAACAGGGCGTGTAAAAATGAAATTGGGATCATGAGGGGGTTATAATGAATGAAAAAGTGATAGTATGAAAGGGAATAATACAAATATTGTTCATGAAAAATAAATCAAATCGAACAACAATCATAACTCTGTTCAAACCCATAATCCAATAAGCATCCACTTTAAAAACCAAAACCATTAAATTGTCCCTTATTTACAGACAAAATGCTTGTTGAATTAAAATAAAAGACAATTCATATGCCCATAATAATTCAATTATAGCAGCCTTCACATCTACACAATATCTACACAACATTATAATAAAATCATTGCCAATTCCATAATTGTAACCCTTCGAGCCACAATCTTTCACGATCCAATGCTACCCCTTTTCCTTTTAAAACAAAACATAAATACGCACAGTAATCCCAACCATCTACATCCCATATTTATTTACTAACTCAAATAAGAATAGGCCTAGTATGAACCTCCAACTGTTGACTTTCCAACACTGTTTGATGTAATCTATTTGCATTAAAATTCATAATCGAGCCCCGATTCAATCACACATAGGAATTTATATATATAATCATCCCACGTCTTGATTCAAAATAACATTTAATCAATAACATGCAGCTCTGAGCCTGAGTTTATTGAAAACTGAACATGTACAAACTTCCTTTAGAATAAATGCCCAACAAATGATGGACCCAAATAGTGCCCAAGGAGAAACATAACGAAGTCAAACTCAACAGAACCAAGTCATGCTCAATAGAGAAAGCACACACAGGTGTCCCCTTTCTTTTCTTGACAAGAAGGAAATGAGACCAAAATCATGTTTAGGGTTGAACACAACAATGGAGGTAAGAAAAAATAACTTGACCAAATGAGATAGTCTTTGTGACACAAACAATTCATGTTTTTATTTATTTATTTTTTTTTTTTTTTTTTCGAGAGGTAACAAGAGATGGCCCAATCAAGAAAGACTCTTCGAAAACACAGATCACTGGTGCCCTTATTTTAATTTTTTTTTATCACAGAGGAGTAACAACAGATAATCAAGGAATAGTCTTTGAAGAAACATAGAGCTCGTTCCCTTTCCAAATCCACCACAGATTGTTATAACCTTTTAAAAAAAGCTTGACAGTGAGGGTTACTAAACATAACAGTCAACCACCTCGAACGAAGATGAGGGGAAACAGTTAGCCACCTCCAACCACAACATAACGAACTTCCATTTAACATTCTGGGTGATGCCCAAGACCTGACTGTGCAATGATTTCCAGCCACAGTGATCGGGAAGGCAGTGCCATGACAAAAGATGGCTCTGGGTTTGGATAGAACAAAGCAGGAACACTCCAACACTTAACATTTTCATTGCACCCAGAGGAACAAAATATATCAATCACCGAGATGAAAAAGGAGTGATAGCAACTTAACACCAAGACTGTTGTAAAACCCACGCACCAGGCTCATAGCTTGCTACACCATTATCACAATTTTCCATAGACAACCAGAGTAAAATCCCTAGCTAAACGACATGTTTTAAACCAATAAACCAATGCACAAGCTACACACAGCAAGAAAATCCATTTCTTCTCTTTAAAATTCCAACAGTCTAGAGTATTCACAGAAGAAACCATAAGCGCAACACTGGTTCACAATCAAAACTTAAGAAAAACATAGATCTCGTGCAATTCTGAGCCAAAAATCGATTCATAACATAGAGGAATCATCATGGATGGAAAATAAAGGAACCATACCCAGAAAATCTTGCTTGAGGGAAGAGTTGGACTGCATTTTCCTTTCACAACCAGAAATCGCGGAGCATCCACAACCACCAGAGTGAAAAACCAAATGCAAGTATGGCTAGGGTGACGGGCTCGGGGGTTGTTTGAGTGACGTGCTGTAAATGCACATCGCTTCCTTCCCCAACCCCATTCATTTCAACGTACAAGCCAACCAATCCATGATACCATCAACCATTAATTTAAACACATATCCCATTGCTATATCCATTGCATAGTACACCACCCTAAATCATATCAAAACTTTAACAACAACCATATGCTATAACGTTACCATATATGCTTCAAACATAATCCTTTAATCAAAGCACAAGAAACAAGGTGTATACACCTTCTTTTGTCACGTCATATAACCTTAGGACTTGTTCATAGTTTTTTCTTTTTTGTTTTTGTTCAAGCTCCCATATCATCCTTTGCATAAAATCATATGTAAAATCATCAATCAATGTTTAACGTATAAACATAACACCTGTAACAAAATTATCCTTATATCCATAGCACCACCATAAGTTGCGTGTGACCATCAAAACCATCTAGCAATAACATATTCAACCAACCATGTTTCCATAAAGAAAAAAACCACTGGTGCAGAGTAAGAACTTTCGCTAGGTCTAATAATGCTAGACTCTAACATTTCTTCAACCATACACTCAATTTCACTCTTTTGGGCATAAGGGTATATCTAAGGCCTAATGTTAGGAGGAACACTCCTAGGAATTAGATGAATAACATGATCATGATTTCGAGTGGGTGGAAGACCTTTGGGAATATCTTCAAATACTTTGGAATGCTTATCAATGATCCCTTGGAGATCTAGGGGAATAGATGGCTTAGATGTTTGAACATCTAGTGAGCATAGTTGTGCAATTACACCCCGATGCCCATTTTCAATAATTTTTTCATGCCATTAGATATTATCACCTTACTAAGTTTCCCCGTGATACCCCTTAACTCAATGTTATTTCCTTCCAATGAAAATTTCATGAAAAGTTCTTGAAAATTAAAAGCCACTATTCCTAATGATTGTAACCATTGGATTCCTAATACGACATCAACACCACCCATGGGTATATCAATCATTGGAATATTCATTACATATTCCCCCATAGTAAGATTGATCTTATTTCATTTTCCTGAGCAATTGATAGTTCCTCCATGTACAATCATTACTTGAAACTCTGGCATTGGATATACAAAGAAATTGAGAGTTTTGGCTAATTTATAGTGCATTAAATAATGAGTACTACTAGAATCAATTAGGACTATTACCTTTTTATTTTTGATATATCCTTCGATCTTGAGGGTTTGAGGAGTGCTAATTCTAGCCAATGCATTACATGATATCGTGGGAGTCAACTCTTTAGAAGAAAAATCTTCTATGTTTTCATCTTGAGATGGTTCTTGATCTTGCTTTTATTCCTCTTCCTCTTCACAATCTATGTAGAATAATTTCTTATCACCACACTTATGTCCCTTACTGTACTTGTTGTCACAATTAAAGAAAAAACCTTTTTCTTTTCTTTCCTCCAATTGTTGAGGTGTTTTAGAAGAAGGAACATTTATTTCTCGATAGATGTTAGGAGTGGTCCTTTTAGTAGCCATAGCCATATTTTTACTTTCAACATTTCTTGCCACCCTGAATGCATTCTCCAATCATTTGGGTTCCCAAAGGTGAACCTCATGTTGAATGTTATCCTTTAAAGTTCATATGAATACATCAATTAGGTGCTCATCTAGAATATCTGTTACCTTTATATTCAATCTTTGGAAGTTCTCAATGTGCTCTGCAACTGAACCCTTTTGCTTGAGATTTATCAATTGGATAGAGAAGGTATTTCTCCTTGTATCCTCATAGTGTGCTATCATTTATTTTCTGAAAATTGTCCAAGTGACGAGTGATTTGCGAGAGCAAATCCATCGATACCACACAAATTGATTGGGTTCTACATATAAAGAAGCAATTCGTACCTTTTGTGTATGTGGCACATCATGTAGATCAATGAATTGATCCATCTAAAGTATCCATGTGATTGGGTCCTTGCCATCAAACTTCCTCATATCGATCTTAGGAAAGTGGTTGGTCTTCAACCCAAATTTGGAGTTTCTCCATTCTTGATTCATCTTCCTTGTGTTCTCATCATGAATTTCATGGGATAAATTTTCACTTTCAAGTGTCCTCTCTATTAGGAAAATTTTCAATCCTTCCATGATCTCCCTTTTTAAACCATCCATCATTCCTTGTAGTTCATCTTTTGTTACTGTCTTCTTTTGTAAATCATTTATATTCCTACACATTTCTTCACCTTCATCAAGAGTCCAAGTAGGACTGTTTGGAGGCTTATTTCGTGTAGAAGTTCCATTTTTTGGTGGCATGTTGGCCAAGTATCACTTTTAAACCTTGATTTCGAGGTGGTTATTCTAGACGATATTCTTATGCTATATCTCCAAAATTTCGGCCCTTCCGAGTATGATTTGTTTTTTGTTCTAAGATATTTTCTTCTCTGGAATGCCACAGGTCTGATCAAAATTGGTTGTGCGAAGTGGAAGTTATGGTTCTCAGAGACCATACTTGTAAAGCGTGACAAGATCAAAATATCTAATATTTGATTCTGAAACTTGTACCATAAATACCACAGACTGTCCGCTGTCCAATGCAAGTTGTCTCACTTAATTTGGATACTCATTGAAGAAGATATCACTGTTTTACCCGAAAGACCTGTTTGAGACTAGTTAATATGACTAGTCATATTGATCCGGATTTTATGAGAAGAATGAAATGACTACAAATTATTAACAAATGATTAACATAGAATAATAGAGATACAGTAAAACTGGTTTTCTATTCAATAAAGAAATAAGATGAAACTATAAAATGCAGCGAGAAACAAGCTTACTGGAATGGTAGCGACTTATCTCTTCGGAGAGATGTGACGACTGCACACATTTGCAATAAGATCATTACAATGAGGCTCTGAAGGCCTTTTTACAATAAACAGGAGTTTCAAAAACCCTAGACATCTAAATGTTGGGTATGTGTTATATTCTTTGCATGTGTGTGTGTGGGCACGTCAGATATAACAACTGCGTCTGACGATCCCTCTAGCAGTGTTGTTTGTGTCGTGTGCACCGGGCGCTTTCCTAGGGGGGTCTCAGGGGGGGAAGGTATGCCCCCCCCTAGTTACGCGCAATGTTCGGTAGCTTGGGTCAGTGCCCCAACATTTTTTTTTGGGCAGTTTTTGCTATTTTTAGCGGTTTTGTAAATTAATCCCGGATTAAGGGATTAGGGTTTTGGTATCTACAGAATACCTAAAAAAATTGTATATATATTGTATGGTGAATGGTGAAATTCGATATAATGAATATAAGAAAGGTTTTCCCAGTTGAGGGTTTTCGGTATAAAATCTTTGTGTACTCTGTGTATGTGCCATTGATTAAATTATGTTTTGCTTAGGAATCTATATGCATTGCTTTACTTCACAGGTTTAAAACTTACATGTGGTATCATAACTCATTTTTGGCTTCAGAGGGACGCCTTTGTTGTTGAGGGTTTGGCTCGGTCTTGATAGATCAAGCTTATCTTGGGTCTGTGATAAACCTGGGTTTAGTGGGAACTTTTGCAGTGGTGATTTGAGTGCACAAAGAGGAATGGCGAGTTCTTCTAGAATCGAGATAGAGAAGTTCAATGGTAAAAACTTTGAGCTATGGAAGCTGAAAATGGAGGACCTTCTTGTAGACAAAGAACAATGGATCGCTGTGGATCCTGGT
>JZKD02S1988189.1:201825-218745 GCA_000966675.3 Picea glauca
CAGTGCAGTTGGCAGTTTGATGTATGCAATGGTCTGTACTAGACCGGACATTGCACATGTAGTGGGAGTTTTGAGCAGGTATATGTCAAAACCAGGGAAGGAGCATTGGACAACATTAAAGAGGGTCTTCATGTATCTTCATGGCACTACCAGTTATGGATTGTGCTACCAAGGAAGACCAGGATTAGAAAGAGTGTTGAACATACATGGCTTTGTTGATGCAGACTGGGCTGGAGATATGGATCATAGAAGATCTACACGTGGGTATGTGTTTAACGTATTTGGAGGAGCAATCAATTGGATGAGCAAAAGACAGGCTGTAGTGGCACTCTCAACTACAGAAGCTGAATACATGGCAACCACTCATGCAAGTAAGGAAGCATTATGGTTACAAAGATTGTGTTCAGGTATTGGGTTGGTACAACAAGTAGTGAGATTAGATTGTGACAGTTAGAGTGCAATCTTCCTGGCAAAGAACCCAACCTATCAGTCGAAGACAAAGCATATTGATGTTCAGTATCACTTTGTGAGAGACATGGTTGAGGAAAAGAAGGTGTTGCTGGAAAAGGTTGACACTTTGAAGAATGTTGCAGATTCATTGACAAAGTCTGTGAGCACAGAAAAGTTCTCCTGGTGTAGAGTAACAATGGGCATTGCTGCCCTGGATTGTTGACTATATAATCCTCTGGACCCCTAAATGCAAAGAAAACAACAAGTGGGAGAATGTTGGGTATGTGTTATATTATTTGCATGTGTGTGTGTGGGCACGTCATATATGACAACTGTGTCTGACGATCTTCATGAAATTGGATGGAGAATTCGTCAAACCAAAGGGCATGACCAACCATTCAAAAAGGCCTTCCTTTGACTTTCAGGCAGTCTTCCATACATCTGTCGGTTCTATCGGGACCTGGTGGTAGCCATACTTCAGATCAATCTTACTGAAGTATTTGGACCCTGTGAGTTGATCAAGGAGGTCGTTGATTCGGGGAATTGGGTACCAGTTTCTGACTGTGATTTTATTTAGGGCCCTGTAATCAATGGAGAGTCGCAAGGTTCCATATTTCTTCTGTACCAGAACGATTGGGCTCCCGCAAGGTGATGTTCTAGGACATAAGTGACCCTTGTGGAGGAGTTCTTGGATCTGTCGCTTGATATCCTCATTCTCTAACATAGATCGGAGATAGACTGGCCCATTGGGAAGCGGTGTTAGGGGTCATATTGATGGGGTGCTTGTCTTGACAGTGCAGAGGTACCCCGATAGGTGAGGAGAAGATATATGAGTATTATTCGATGACCTTATCTACTTGATTCTGTTGTGTGGAGAGGTCAGCCACAAAGACCCTTGATGTGGCTGTGATCTTTTTCTCATTCCAAGAGAGAATCACGAAGAAGACAAACTTCCTTTTCTGAGAGATGACCTTCCTTCATTGCTTGGAAAAGATCAAGGAAATAACACTAGGTGGGACTGCCTCAGGTATCCTGTACAATTTCCTGTTTAAAGTAATAATAAAACTATGAGGCCTAGACTCATATACAACATGATGTTTCAATAAATAAGGTTGGAGGAAAAGAACATTACAAACTTCGAGAGGAGCAACATCAAACAATACCTCATCTTTGAAGGGCTTGATGTCGTACGATAGTCGACACTGTTGGATGACATGAAGAACGCTTCCTTGGGGGAACCATCCAATGGCGTAGGGTTGTGGTTGCAGCGTTGCTGGCAGGACCAGTTGCTTGAGAACCTCTACTGAGATGAGTTTCTTCTAGCTACCACTATCAACGATGAAGTGCAACGGGGTTCCTTTTACCCACAACTGTGAATGGAAGAGGCATCCTCCTTCTTCTAGCACGTCTAGTTCATCAGGCTGGAGCTTGGTGGTAGCAACGGTGGCACTGGATTACGCATCAATGATCTGTCTTCCCCTTTCTTCTTCTGACTCAGAGTCAGAACCTACATCAGATTAAGAGGCTTTCACTTGGGCCACTAACGACTGCTTTGAGCGAAAATCAATAGTGTCAAGAGGAAGTCGCACCACTTCCCGGTATCTTTCTTTGTATTTCAGGTGTCCCTCTTTGCTTGCGGCTAGGACTAGTTGTCCTGATACTTTCCATATTTTCTCCATCCTTTATTCTGTGGGTTGGGGCCTCCCTTTCCTGTCTTATGCTGTGAGGGGTTCTCGGGCCCAAATTGCCGTGTCTTTTGTTTGAGCTTCTGCTCGATTTTGACGACATATCGGTAGGTCGCGCCCAAGGATGAGATGTCCAGAAATCCCATTTCAGTGTGGATGTATCTATGTAGAGAACCATGATATTTGAGTACCATATTTCAATTTGAATCTTTGATACCCAACTTGGTGCGCAAGGTATGCAAGATGTTTGTGAACTCTAGCATAGCTTGGTCTCTTTCTTGCCGCATTGTGTCCATTTGGTATACAAGTCGTCATAACTTCCAATAGGGTAGTATTGTTCCTTAATAAATTCCCTGAAGGATTCCCAAGTGGTCGTGACTGTAAATAATGAGGGTTCCTCTGTTTCCTTTTGCTCACAGAAAGTTTCCCACCAATATTTGACATGGGGAACGACTTTGAGGAGCGCAAAAGTAATATTTTATCTATTTGAAAAGTTATGGAAAGAAAAACACCCTTCTACTAGATTCAACCACTTGTCTACATCGTCTGTGTCTATCTGACCTTCAAATACATGAATATATAGGTTTATTTGTACCTTGAAGGGGGCAGTGCCTCCGTTCGAAGAAGATGCATCGCCTGTTGGTAGCCGCCGAAGGATTTGCGCGAAACTATCCATCATCTCATTCCTCTGTTGTGTGAGGGATTCCTCAAGAAACAGTTTGAAAGGATCTCCTGTGCTGTCATATTTATTTTCTCCTACCATGAGAGGTCGCTTGGGCATGCGAGAGATTTGGTCCTCAAGAGAAACAAGCTCGAGACCCAATTCTTTGTACTTTGACCTCATTGGGGACATGCATTAAGACGACAAGGAGCATAATTCTCTGATACCATTGATCCATATTTTATGAGCATAACGAAATGACTACATATTATTAACAGATGCTTAACACAGAATAACAAATATACAGTAAAACTGGTTTTCTATTCAATAAGGAAATAAGTTGAAACTGTAAAATGCAGCGGAAAACAAGCTTGCTGGAATGGTGGTGGCTTATCTCTTCGGAGCGATGTGACAGCTGTGCTCATTTGCAAGAATATCATCACAATGAGGCTCTGAAGGACCTTTTACAATAAACAGGAGTTTCAAAAACCCTATACATCCAAAAACCTAACCCTAGGAGATGAAGCGCCAAAAGTCATGTGGGCCCCGTTTGGGTAAGTCAGTACATCAACTTTCGGGGGTCGTAACTTTTGCATATGATCTCCGTATTAGGCGTAAGATAGCCCATTGGAAATATCTATCCGAGGAATACAAAATTTGCCAAAATTTCATGATGATAAAAATATAATTGCAACATACCCAAAAAAACGTTGTTTAGGACCCGAAAAAACTGCTAAAAATAGTAAATTATGAAAATTGCCAGAAAGTAGTTTTTAGCCAGCTGGAAAAGGTGGGCGGCCACTGATATCCACCTGGATCAATCCTCCCTCCTTAGGAAGCAACGATCTCCATTTTCTTGAGTCCCCCCATCAGATGAGGAAATTTCTGCTGAATTTGGCCCCGGGTGAGCCACTTGCCTTGGTGTAGGAGTTGCACTGCTTTAATGACTCGATCAAGCTGGATCCTTTGTTTTCGAGTGCCCTTGACTGTGTGTCCACAATATGTTCACTGGATTCCTATTGTATGCAGTTGGGGTTGAGCTCTGTTGGTGTCAGTCGTTCTACTACGTTTGAGGTGTCCAATCATGGTGGGAAATAAGGCCAAAAGAGGTCCAAGTTGAACACTGGGTGCAGGCCAAGGAAAGGAGGAATGTTTATCTCAAAAGCGTTATCCCCCATAGCCTTGGTGATGGTGTACGACCCATAATGGAGTGTTCGAAGCTTCCAATGGGGTCCTGTAAGACGTTCTTTCTGCAAGTGCAACCAAACTTTGTCGCCCACCTGAAAATTATGTGGCACTCGATGTTGATCATGGCACTGCTTGTACTTGTCATTGGACTTCTGTAGGATATCATGAACCTGTTGGAAGATGTGCTGGATCCGCTCAATGAACTAGGTGTCTTTGTCAGCTTCAGTTGGAGCAGGAGATGAGTCGGCCGAGGTGACCGCAAGGGGAAGTGAAACATCTATGGGATCCAATGGTTGGAATCCCAACCCCACCTGAAAGGGGTTGTGGCCAGTTGAGCTATGCAGGGCCCGATTGTAGCTATGTGAAGGATATGCATGATCATTCGTTTTACGACCTTGGTTTGGCCATCTGTCTGGGGGTGGAAGGTCATGTATTTGGTGAGTTTGGTGTCCAACAATGACCAGAGGCTCGACCATAATGTGTAGAGAAATTGACTATCCCGATATGAGCCAATGGTTTTTGGGTTCCGAAAATGTACCCACACTCGTTCAACAACGAGCTTGGCAGTGGCTTCTGCTGTGATGTTCTTCTTGTAGGCAACCAAAATCGCCATCTTAGAAAAATTATCGGCAACCACAAAACCACAGTCATTTCCCCGCTTGGTGGACGGGAGGCCTAACATGTAGTCCATTGAGATGGATTCCCATGACCTATCAAGAGTAGGAAGAGGGGTGTAGAGGCCCTGTTTCTTAGTGGTCGGTTTGGAAATAGCACATGCAGTGCATGACCTGATATACTTGCTGACCTGCTGTTGAAGTTTCGACCAAGAGAAATGATTTTGTAGCATCGCCACTATCTTTTCAACGCTAAAGTGTCCTGCCACTCGACTGTAGTGGGATCCCTAGATCATCTTCGCTCGCTCGCTTGATCGAACGCAGATATGGCCCAAATGACAAAACAACCTATCCTGAATATGGAAATTATTGACAACTGAGTTTGCACCCAATATTTGGTAGGTGGTGGCGAAGTTTGGGTCTGTTTCATAGAGTTGTGGCCATCCAGAGGTGTCATGGCTGCAAGAGTCTAGCACTGTGGTGAGTGCCAAACTGGCAGTCTACCAAGGAAATCAACGACATGGTTGATGCTTCTTGTTTTATACTTGATGTTGAGGTGGAATTGTTGTAAGTATGTGGACCAATTTTGATGGTGGTCATTCTTTAATTTGTCTTGTGTCTGCATGAACTGCAGTGGCTTATGATCAGTGTGGATGACTGTCTCCCTCCCAAAAATGTAATGTCTCAACTGGCGGCAGGCTTGCACAATGGAGTACATTTCTTTGTCCTAAGTAGGGTACTTATGGAAAACATCTGATAGTGTCTCACTATGATAGGCCATGGGGTGGCCATGTTGAGTGAGAACAGTGCCCACAACATATTCTGAAGCATCTGTCTCGATTTCAAATGGTTATTGCAGGTATGGTAGTGAAAGTACTGGGACTAAGAACAAACGTTGCTTCAAATGATCGAATTCTTATTGTTGGGACCGACCCCACACAAATTTTTCCTAACGACCACCCTTGGTTATTTGGCTGAGAGCCCATGCAATATGGGAGAATCCCAACATGAACCTGCGGTAGAAATTGGGAAGGCCCAAGAAGCTCCAAAGCTTAGTGAGTATGGTTGGGGCTGGCTAGTCATGGATCACTTGGATATTGGCTAGATCCACATGTACACCATGATGATAAAAAATGTAGCCTAGGTAATGGACCCTGTCCATGCCGAGCATTTTTCCAAGTTGGTGTATAACTTGTGCTGCCGCAGGGTGTAAAGAATCTGCTGAATATGCTGCAAGTTTTCTGCCCAAGACTTGCTGTAAATGAGAATGTCATCCAGACACACCACTACAAAACTATTGGTGAATGGTCGCAAGATATCGTCCATCATCCTCATGAAAATGGCTGGAACATTTGTCAAACCAAAGGGCATGACCAACCATTCAAAAAGGCCTTCCTTTGACTTGAAGGCAATATTCCATACATCTGTCTGTTCTATCGGGACTTGGTGGTAGCCAGACTTCAGATTAATCTTACTGAAGTATTTAGCCCCTGTGAGTTGATCAAGGAGGTCGTCGATTTGGGGAATTGGGTACTGTCTTCTGACTGTGATTTTATTCAGGGCCCGATAATCAATGCAGAGTCGTCAAGTTCCATCTTTCTTCTATACCAGCATGATTGGTCTTCCGAAGGTGATGAGTTGGGATGGATGTGTCCCTTGTGGAGCAGTTCTTGGATCTATCACTTGATCTCCTCATTCTCTAAAATAGAGCGATGATAGACTGGCCCATTGGGAAGCGGTGCGCCAAGGGTCATATCGATGGGGTGCTTGACCTGACAGTGCAGAGGTACCCCAATAGGTGAGGAGAAGATATCCGAGTATTCTTTGACGACATTATCTACTTGCTTCTACTATGTGGAGAGGTCAGCCACAAAGACCCTCAATGTGGCTGTGATCTTTCGCTCATTCCGAGAGCGAATAACGAAGAAGACAAACTTCCCCGTCTGAGAGATGACCTTAATACATTGCTTGGAAGAGATCAAGGAAAAAACACTAGGTGGGACTGCCTCAGGTATCCTGTACAATTTCCTGTTCAAAGTAATAATAACACTATGAGGCCTAGACTCATATACAACATGACGTTTCCATAAATAAGGTTGGCCCAAAATAACATTACAAAATTCGAGAGGAGCAACATCACACAATACCTCGTCTTTGAAGGGATTGATGCTGTATGACAATCGACACTGTTGGCTAACGTGAAGATCGCTTTCTTGGTGGAGCCATCCAATGGTGTAGGGTTTTGGGTGTGGCGTTGTTGGCAGGGCCAATCATTTGACAACCTCTGCTGAGATGAGGTTCTTCTGGCTACCGCTATCAACGATGAAGTGCAGCGGGGTGCCTTTTACCCACATATGTGAATGGAAGAGGCGCTCTCCTTCTTCTGGATCGTCTGGTTCATAAGGCTGGAGCTTGGTGGTAACAACGGTGGCACTGGGTTCCACATCAATGATCTGTCTTCCCCTTTCTGGTTTTGACTTAGAGTCAGAACCCGCATCTGATTCAGAGTCATTCACTTCGGCCACCAACGACTTCTTTGAGCAGTAGTCAGTAGTGTTATGCAAAGGGCTCTTAAGGAAGTCGCAACACTTCCCGATATCTTTCTTTGTCTTTTCGGTGTCCCTCTTTCCTTGTGGCTTGGACTGGTTGTCCTGATACTGTCCATCTTTTCTCTGTCCTTTCCTCTGTGGGTTGGGGCCATCCTTTCCTGTCTTTTTCTGTGAAGGGTTCTTGGGCCCAAATTTCCACGTCTTTTGTTTGAGCTTCTGCTCGATTTTGATGGCATATCGGTAGGCCATGCCCAAGGACGAGATGTCTAGAAATTCCATTTTGGTCTGGATGTATCTATGCAGAGCACCATGATATTTGAGCACCAGATGTCGCTCTGAATCTTTGATACCTAACTTGGTGCGCAAGGTATGGAAGATATTTGTGAACTCTGGAACTGCTTGGTCTCTTTCTTGCCACATTGTGGTCCATTTGGTATACAAGTTGTCATAACTTCCAACATGGTAGTATTGTTCCTTAATAACATCCCTGAAGGATTCCTAGGTGGTCCTGACTATAAATAACGAGGGTTCCTCTATTTCCTTTTGCTCACAGAAAGTTTCCCACCAATCTTTGACATGGGGAATGAATTTGAGGAGCGCAAAAGTAATCTTTTCTCTATTTGAAAAGTTATGGACAAAAAATACCCTTCTAGTAGATTCAACCACTTGTCTACATTGTCTGCGTCAATCTGACCTTCAAATACAGTAATATCGAAGTTTATTTGTACCTTGAAGGGGGCGACGCCTCCGATCGAAGAAGATGCATCGCCTATTAGTAGCTGTTGAAGGATTTGCGTGAAACTATCCATCATCTTGTTCCTCTATTGCATGAGGGATTCCTGAAGAAACATTTTGAAAGGATGTCTTGTCCCGTCATCTTTATTTTCTCCTACCATGAGAGGTCGCTTGGGCATGCGATAGATTTGGTCCTCAAGAGAAACAAGCTCGAGACCTAATTCTTTGTACTCTGAGCTCATTGGGGACATGCATTAAGACGACAAGGAGTAGACCACTCTGATACCACTGATCTTGATTTTATGAGCAGAATGAAATGACCACAGATTATTAACAGATGCTTAACACATAATAACAAAGATACAATAAAACTGGTTTTCTATTCAATAAGGAAATAAGATAAAACTATTAAATGCAGTGGAAAACAAGATTGATGGAATGGTGGCGGCTTATCTCCAAGGAGAGATGTGACGGTTGTGCTCATTTGCAAAAATATCATTACAATGAGGCTCTGAAGGCCTTTTTACAATAAACAGGAGTTTCAAAAACCCTAGACATCCAAAAACCTAACCCTAGGAGATGAAGCACCAAAAGTCACGTGGGACTCGTTTGGGTAAGTCGATACATCAACTTCCTGGGGTTGTAAGTCAGTGGGCGAAGCTTCTGATGGGGTCCTATAGGGTGTTCTTTCTACAAGTGCAACCAAACTTTATTGCCCACCTGAAACTTATGTGGCACCCGATGTTGATCATGGTGCTGCTTGTACTTGTGATTGGACTTATGTAGGATATCATGAACCTGTTGGCAGATGTGATGGATCCACTCAATGAACCAGGTGGCTTTGTTAGCTTCAGTTGGAGCAGGAGATGAGTCGACCGAGGTGACTGCAAGGGGAAGTGCAAGATCTATGGGACCCAATGGTTGGAATCCCAACCCCACTTGAAAGGGGCTATGGTCGGTTGAGCTATGAAGGGCTCGGTTGTAGCTATGCTGGACATAGGGAAGACTCTCATCCCATGTGCGAGGGTGATTGGAATTATACATGCGCAGGATATGCATGATCATTCGATTTAAAACCTCGGTTTGGCCATCTGTCTGGGGTTGGAAGCCGTGGATTTGGTGATCTTGGTGTCCAACAGTGACCAGAGGCTCGACTAGAATGTGCTGAGAAATCGACTGTCCTGATCTGAGACAATGGTTTGTGGGATCCCAAAATGTACCCAGACTCGTTCAAAGAAGAGTTTGGCAGTGGTTTTTGCTGTTATGTTCTTCTTGCAGGCAACCAGAATCGCCATCTTAGAAAAGCGATCAACAACCACAAAAACACAGTCATTTCCCTGCTTGGTGGATGGGAGGCCCTACATGTAGTCCATTGAGATGGATTCCCATGGCCTGTCAGGATTAGGAAGAGGGGTGTAGAGGCCCTGTTTCTTAGTGGTCGGTTTGGAAATAACACAGGCAGTGCAGGACCTGATATACTTGCTGACCTCTTATCGAAGTTTCAGCCAGTAGAAATGTTTTTGTAGAATTGCCACTGTCTTTTTGACATCGAGGTGTCCTACTACTTGACTGTATTGGGCTTCCCAGATCAACTTCACTCGCTTTCTTGATGGAATGAAGATATGGTTCAAATGACACAACAAGCCATCCTGAAGATTGAAATTAGTGACAATTGCGTTTGCACCCAACATTTGGTAGGTGGTGGTGAAGTCTGGGTCTGTCTCATAGAGTTGGGGCCATCCAGAGGTCTCATGGCCGCAAGAGTCTAGCACCGTGGTGAATGCCATGATTGGAAGTCTACTGAGGCAATCAGTGACGTGGTTGGTGCTTCCTGTTTTATACTTGATGTTGAAGCGGAATTGTTGTAATTATGTGGACCACTTTTGATGGCGGTCATTCTGTAATTTGCCTTGTGTCTGCATGAACTATAATGGCTTATGATCAGTGTGGATGACTATCTCCCTCCCAAGAATGTAATGTCTCCACTGGCGCAAGGCTTTCACAATGGATTACATTTCTTTTTCGTAAGTAGGGTATTTATGGACAACATCTAATAGTGTCTCACTATGATAGGCCACGGGGTGGCCGTGATGAGTGAGAACGATTCCCACAACATAGTCTGAAGCATCTGTCTCGATCTCAAAGGGATGCTGTAGGTCTGGTAGTGAAATTACTAGAGCTGAGCACAAACGCTGCTTCAAATCATCGAATGCTTGTTGTTGGGACTGTCCCCACACAAATTTTTTCTTACCACCACCCCTGGTTATTTGGCTGAGGTCCCATGCAATATGGGAGAATCCCAACATGAACCTGTGATAGAAATTGACAAGGCCTAAGAAGCTCCGAAGCTAAGTGAGTGTGGTTGGGGCTGGCCAATCACAAATGACTTGGATCTTGGCTAGATCCACATGTACACCATGATGATCAACAATGTAGCCCAGGTAATGGACCCTGTCCATGCCGAAGGAGCATTTTTACAAGTTGGCGTATAGGTTGTGCTGCCTCAGGGTGTGCAGAACCTGCTGAATATTTTGCAAGTGTTCTGCCCAAGACTTGCTATAAATGATAATGTCATCCAGATACACCACTACAAAATTATTTGTGAATGGTTGCAATATATCGTCCATCATCCTCATGAAAGTGGTTGGAGAATTTGTCAAACCAAAGGGCATGACCAACCATTCAAAAAGGCCTTCCTTTGACTTGAAGGCAGTCTTCCATATATCTGTTTGTTCTATCAGGACCTGGTGGTAACCAGACTTTAGATCAATCTTACTGAAGTATTTGGCCCCCGTGAGTTGAGCAAGGAGGTCGTCTATTCGGGGAATTGGGTACCGATTTCTGACTGTGATTTTATTTAGGGCCCGATAATCAATGCAGAGTCGCCAGGTTCCATCTTTCTTCTATACCAACATGATTGGAAGCTCGCAAGGTGATGAGCTGGGATGGATGTGCCCCTTGTGGAGTGTTGAGATTCAACAAGAAGATCTTAGTGAAAATTATGCACCTACACTAGGATGGAGCCTCAGGTTATTTTTAGGTGGAAGTCTATTTTTATATGATTAGCAAATTCTATTTATAGGTGATGTCTATTTATAGATGGTGAGTGAATTCTATTTATAGATGCATGTCGACTATTATTATCCCTTAATAATAGTTGGACAATAAATATTAGTCTATTCTCAATGAGCATTTGGAAATAGTTAAATGAAGTGGAAAATCAGTTAGCTATAGGAAATTCGAGTTCAAAGGTTGACAGGTGGGACATGCAACTCGAATTAGTTGTTACTAAGTGATTCGAAGTTGTAACAGATTTATATGTGTAGTTATGTGAGTTGTAAAGTAGTTTAACTCAGTTAAGTGAGTTAAGCTAAGTTGTACTAGTTGTAACTGAACTTACACTAGTGAGAGATCAATGCATTAATTATTAATTAATTCACAATCAATGGTCTCACATGCAACTAAATATTTACCACTGTTAACTACATGCATGTCAGATCCAGTGGAGACCCAGTTGAGATAATAGGTGAAAGGGACAGTTTGACTATCAATTGTGACATTAGTGAGTGCACTCATGCAACCACACACACATTGGATGTGCCCATGAGGATTGCACAACCTAGGGAAGAGGAATTCATTCATTGTAGTGATTTCCATTAGTAGGGATTACGCAGAGGAGGCAGGCTGTCTGGAAGCAGTAAATTGGCACATGAATTTGTCAATTTTTGTATGATAGTGTGAGACGATTGTATATTGTACTGAGAGATCTTGGATTAGAGTTTTGTATAATATTGTTTCATGATCCATGATATATACATAATATATGGTAGTGGGTTTTTTAGCTTTATGCTTTCCCAGTAAAACATCTATGTTATGTGTGATTGATTTCTTCTTGATATTGCAATTGGTGATCGTGTTTTAAATTCCACAAGAATATTTGTAGAAGCGATTATGTATTTAACAGTGGCATATAATTGTTAGATCAGGATAATCTAGGAAATACATAATTTGTATTAAAATTTCTACATGGTATCATAGCACAGAAGATTGGAGAAGTTGAGTTTGTGATTGGATAGAATTCAAATATGTAGAAAGACTCTCTCGGTGCTACAACTGATTCAAGATCGAAATGGCTTTCAATGGCTTGAGTTTAGAGTATGCACTCAAGGGAAGCTCGAACTACATTTCTTGGAAGGACAGGATGGAGGCAGTACTCAAAGACAATGGCTTGATGGAATTCATTGACAACGATGTTCCTAAGCCAGATGCTGCAGACGCTGCAAATATTGATGCATGGAAAAAGAAAGTGGCAAAGGCGAGAAGGATCCTGTTGGAGGGAGTACAAGACCACATTGTCTCAAGACTCCATGGGAAAGTCACACCATATGAAATGTGGAAGACTTTGACGGATCTATTAAAAAACAACAACGACCATGGGAAATTGGCGCTCAAAGATAAACTCAGGAAGATCAAGATGGAGAAGGGCGACTCCATTCCAAAATATCTCACGAATTTTGTCCAATGTCGGAATGAGATGGGGAGTGTGGGAATAACAGTCGCTGATGATGATTTGGTGAGCTTGGATCTCCTAGGAATTCCCAAGAGTTGGCACAATTATCAAGACTCTGTCAATGGAAGGGAAAAATTGCCATATTGGGAACGACTATGGTCAGATCTAGTGCAGGAGGAGTTCAGGCGGAACACCAGAGATGGCTCTTCATCAAAGCATGATGATGAAGAGGATTGTGCTTTGGATGATAAGACAATGAAAGGGAAGATGAATAAATTCCATTCAAAATCTGAGTCTAAAGGAAAGAAGCTGGATTTGTCCAAACTGAAGTGTTTTCACTGTCACGAACATGGACATTTCGCTACTAACTGTCTGCAGAAGAAGAAGAACAAGAAGGCTGCTGGAGCTATAGCTGGTGAGGCCTTTGTCTTGCAATTTGAAATTCACTTCTCCTTGATCGCATTTATGGCATGAAGTGAATTGGGATTGGTGTGGTATTTGGATAGTGGCACTTCCTTCCACATGACAGGAGATACGAAGCTTTTCAATGACTTGGAGGAGAGAGATCTCAAAATTCATATAGAGATGGGTGGCGATGGATGATACAGTGCGACTGGCATTGGTACCATTACCTTTCGGAGGGAGTCAGGTAAACCATTTCAATTGAAATATGTTATGCATGTTCCAGGTCTGAAGAAAAACTTGGTATCAATCGTAATGCTGGAGGATAGAGGCTATGACGTTGTTTTCAACGATGGAAAATCTTTCCTGTGACATAAAACAACGGGTCAAGTCAAGAAGATAGGGATTCGATTTAAGAATCTCTACAAGCTGGAGATAGATGGCTGCGCTACCATGATGGGTAAGGCAGAAAAAGTGGTGAGCCAGGATCAGGGCGAATTATGGCACAGGCGATTGGGCCATCTTCATCATGGAGCCTTGAAAATCATGTAGAAAATATCTACTGGACTTCCAATGGGAACACTTGATCAGTTTGATCAGTGCAAGGATTGCACCATGGGGAAGTATGTAAAGTCCACCTTTCATGAAAAGGAGAAGCGTGCTTCGGTGATCCTCGAGAGAATTCACACAGACGTGTGTGGACCATTCTCGGTTGCTTCAACAACAAAACATAAGTATTATGTTATTTTTGTTGATGAATTTTCTCGTAAATGCTTGATCTTCTTCATGCAGAAGAAGGATAAAACATTATCAAAGTTCTATGAGTTTAAAGCATTGGTGGAGAAAGAGTTGGGGAAGCAAGTGAAGGCTCCGAGGAGCGATAATGGTGGAGAATACATCTCTAACGAATTCAAAGAATTCTGCAGCAAAGAAGGAATTCGAAGAGAACTCATAGCACCTCATAAGCCACAACAAAATGGGGTCGCAGAGAGGAAGAACATAACGATCATGGGTGCAACATGAACAATGTTGCATGACTAGGGCCTACCGATGTATTTGTGGGTGGAAGCATGCAACACTACAGTTTATGTGCAAAACCATTGTCCTCATAGAGTACTTGGCATGAGTACACTTGAAGAAGCTTTCACTGGTAAGAAACCTGATGTTTCTCATTTTAAGATTTTTGGCTCATCTGTTTATGTGCATGTGACCAAGAACGCCAGGAAGAAGATGGAGCCGACTGCTGAAGTTGGGATATTTGTGGGGTACACAGAAACACCCCATTATTATCGTGTGTATTTTCCTAACAGTAATATGACTGTTATGCGACGGGATATAAAATTCGATGAGGGGAAAGCCATGTGGTTGTCGCTTGAGAGGGAGCTAGACTTGCATGCAAAGGAGGAACTGCAGTTCCCAAAGATGATTCTCAATATGTGGATAAACCACATGAGGAGGTTCATGGAGTGGAGGAAGCCACTCATGCAGAGCCATCCATTAGAAATGGCAGAAAGAGCACCATGGAAGCTGATAGATTGAGACTAGATGCTGGACATAATGTAGGAGCCCCTACTTCACAGCGCAGACAGAGACAGTCTCATGATCGATTTACTGGATACATGGCTCTCATGAGAAAATGTATTGTGACTGAACCATATTCCTTTCAGGAAGCATTGCAGGATCCCACTTGGATTGATGCAATGGTGGAGGATTATGACTCCATTGTCAAAAACAGTGCATGGGAAATTGTCCCAGGACCGGTCGAAAAATCAGTGGTAGGTTCAAGATGGATCTACAAGGTAAAGAAAGTTGCTGATGGGAGTGTGGAGAAATACAAGGCCATATTTATGGCCCGAGGCTTCTCACAGATCAAGGGGATATATTATGATGAGACCTTTGCACCTGTCAAAGGTACTCTTCCATATGATCCATCTTTTCATTCTCAGCGCAGATGGGCTGGCGCATTCATCAGATGGATGTAAAAACTACGTTTCTCAATGGGATAATTGAGGAAGAGGTGGACATAGAGCAACCTGACTCACATGTTTGCCGACTCAAAAGAGCGTTGTATGGGTTGAAGCAAGCATCCCGTGCTTGGTACACTCGGATAGACAACTATTTCACCGGACTAGGCTTCACTAAAAGTGAAGCGGATGCAAACCTATGCCAAATTGTGGTGGAGGGTAAGATTTTAATCATTGTTCTTTATGTTGATGATTTAATACTGATTGGTGATGAGTAGCTGATACACTCATGCAAGGAGGACCTTGAAAAGGAATTCGAGATGAAGGATATGGGCCTCCTTCATTATTTCCTTGGATTGGAAATATGGCAGCGAGATGGTGAAATTTTTGTGTCTCAAGGCAAGTATGCAAGGGAGATACTGGGTAAGTTTCACATGGAGGGCTGCAAACCCATGGATACTCCTCTTCCAGGAAACTGGAAGAAAGAGGATGCTACTTCTGGAGAGGTAGTGGATGCTACTATTTATCGACAGTTAGTGGGTTCGATAATGTATCTAGTGAACACGAGACCAGACATTTGCTATGCGGTTAACCAGCTGAGTCAAACGATGGTTAAGCCTACCAAGATATTTTGGAAGGCGGGTAAGCATGTCCTAAGATACCTGAGGGGAACATCTGAGTATGGCTTTTGGTATAGACAGATGGATGAGGTGAAGTTGCATGGCTTCACGGATGCATATTGGGCGGGCAACCCAACAGACAAAAAGAGCACATCAGGGGGGATCTTTAGTATCAGATCTATAGCTGTTTCTTGGTACAGTAGGAAGCAAAGATCCATGGCACTCAGTTCAGCGGAAGCAAAATACATGGAAGCAAGTCAAGATGCATGTGAGGCTATTTGGATGAGAAAGATCTTGGTTGGTTTGTTTAGTTCTCATTTAGATCCGACAATGATTCATTGTGATAATCAGAGTTTCATTAAACTCTCTATTAATCCCATGTTTCATGATAGATCTAAGCCTATAGATGTACGATATCATCATATCAGAGATTGTGTGCAACGTAAGATCATGTTGCTTCAGTACATTCCTACGGAAGATCAAGATGCAGACATTCTGACGAAGGCGTTGACCAGGAGCAAATTCGAATACCATAGAGACAGGATTGGGGTGAAGGATAATCCCTTTCTTGTTGAGAGGGAGTGTTGAGATTCAACAAGAAGATCCTAGTGAAAATTATGCACCTACACTAGGATGGAGCCTCAGGCTATTTTTAGGTGGAAGTCTATTTTTAGATGATGAGCAAATTCTATTTATAGATGATGTCTATTTATAGATGGTGAGAGAACTCTATCTATAGATGTATGCCGACTATTATTATCCCTTAATAATAGTTGGACAATAAATATTAGTCTATTCTCAATGAGCACTTGGAAATAGTTAACTGAAGTGGAAAATCAGTTAGCTATAGGAAATTCGAGTTCAAAGGTTGACTGGTGGGACATGCAAGTCAAATTAGTTGCAACCGAGTGTTTCGAAGTTGTAACAGAGTTATATGTGTAGTTATGTGAGTTGTAAAGTAGTTTAACTTAGTTAAGTGAGTTAATCTCAGTTGTACTAGTTGTAACTGAACTTACACCAGTGAGAGATAAGTGAATTAATTAATAATTAATTCACAATTAGTGGTCTCACATGCAACTGAAGATTTACCATTGTTATCTACATGCATGTCAGATTCAGTTGAGACCCAGTTGAGATAACAGGTGAAAATGACAGTTTGAATATCAATTTTGACATTAATGAGTGCACTCATGCAACCACACACACATTGGATGTGCCCATGAGGATTTCATAGCCTAGGCAAGAGGAATTCATTCATTGCAGGGATTTCCATTAGCAGGGATTGCGCAGAGAAGGCAGGTTGTTTGGAAGCAGTAAATTTCACATGAATTTGTCAATTTTTGTATGACAGTGTGAGACGATTGTATATTTTACTGAGAGCTCTTGGATTAGAGTTTTGCCTGATATTTTTTCATGATCCATGATATATAAATTGTTGGAAGATTGGTTGTTGTCATTGATGTCAACCCTAGTCATGGGTTTTGGACCAGAATATTGATGAAGTTATTTGGACATGAAGGAAAATGAAAATGAAGATACAAC
>JZKD02S1988189.1:221850-251500 GCA_000966675.3 Picea glauca
TCTTATACCATTGTTCATTTCTCATTGGATATAATTGAATGGTTTAATTATAAGTTGAAAAAGGTTTTAAATTGTACTTGATACTAATTCACCCCCCTCTTAGTATCAACATAAATAATATATGATAGTGGGGTTTTTAGCTTTATGCTTTCCCGGTAAACCATCTGTGTTATGTGTGATTGATCTTTCTTCTTGATATTGCAATTGGCGATCGTGTTTTAAATTCTGCAAGAATATTTGTAGAATAATTTCTGTATTTAACAGTGGCATATAATTGTTAGATCAGGAGAGTCTAGGCAATACATAATTTGTATTAAAATTTCTACATGGAGCAGTTCCTGGATCTGTCGCTTGATCTCCTCATTCTCTAACATAGAGCGATGATAGAATGGCCCATTGGGAAGCGGTGTGTCGGGGGTCAGATCGATGGGGTGCTTGACCTGACAGTGCAGAGGTACTCCTGTAGGTGAGGAGAAGATATCCGAGTATTCTTCGACGACCTTATATACTTTCTTCTGTTGTGTGGAGAGGTCGGTTGCAGAGACCCTGGATGTGGCTGTGATCTTTCGTTCATTCCAAGAGAGAATCACGAAGAAGACAAACTTCCTCGTATGAGAGATGACCTTCCTGCATTGCTTGGCAGAGATCAAGGAAATAACACTAGGTGGGACTGCCTCGAGTATCCTGTACAATTTCTTGTTCAAAGTAATAATAATATTACGAGGCCTAGAATCATATACAACATGATGTTTCCATAAATAAGGTTGGCCCAAAAGAAAATTACAAACTTTGAGAGGAGAAACATCACACAATACCTCGTCTTTGAAGGGCTTGATGCCGTACGATAATTGACACTATTGGCTGATGTGGAGATCACTTCCTTGGCATAGCCATCCAATGGTGTAGGGTTGTATGTGCGACCATGTCGGCAGGGCCAATCGCATGAAAACCTCTGCTGAGATGAGGTTCTTTTGGCTACCGCTGTCAACGATGAAGTGCAGCGGGGTGCCTTTTACCCACATCTGTGAATGGAAGAGGCACTCTCCTTCTTCTGGCTCGTCTGGTTCATTAGGCTGGAGCTTGGTGGCAGAAACGGTGGCATTGGGTTTCGTGTCAATGATCCGTCTTCCCCTTTCTAGTTCTGACTCAGAATCAAAACCCGCATCTGATTCAGAGGCTTTCACTTCGGCCACCAGCGACCGCTTTGAGCGACAGTCAACAGTGTTATGCCAAGGGCTCTTATGGAAGTCACACCACTTCCTGGTATCTTTCTTTGTCTTTCCGATGTCCCTCTTTGCTTGCAACTTGGACTAGTTGTCATGATACTGTCCATCTTTGCTCTATCCTTTGTTCAGTGGGTTGGGGCCGCCCTTTCCTGTCTTTTACTGTGAGGGGTTCTCGGGCCCATATTTCCGTGTCTTTTGTTTGATCTTCTACTCGATTTTGACAACATATCAGTAGGCTGCGCCCAAGGATGAGATGTCCAGAAATTCCATTTCAGTGTGGATGTATCTATGCAGAGCACCACGATATTTGAGCACCAGATGTCATTCTGAATCTTTGATACCCAGCTTGGTGTGCAAGGTATGGAAGATATTTGTGAACTTTGGCACTGCTTAGTCTCTTTCTTTCCGCAGCATGGTCCATTTGATATACAAGTCGTCATAACTTACAACATGGTAGTATTGTTCCTTAATAGCATCCATGAAGGATTCCCAGGTGGTCGTGACTGTAAATATCGAGGGTTCCTCTGTTTCCTTTTGCTCACAGAAAATTTCCCACCAATCTTTGACATGGGGAACGACTTTGAGGAGCGCAAAAGTAATATTTTCTCTATTCGAAAAGTTATGGATAGAAAAATACCCTTCTAGTAGATTCAAACACTTGTCTACATCATCTGCGTCTATCTGGCCTTCAAATACAGGAATATCGAAGTTTATTTGTACCTTGAAGGGGGCGGTGCCTCCACTCGAAGAAGACGCGTCGCCTGTTGGTAGCCGCCAAAGGATTTGTGCGAAACTATCCATCATCTCGTTTCTCTATTGTGTGAGGGATTACTCAAGCAACATTTTGAAAGGATCTCCTGTCCCAACATCTTTATTGTCTTCTACCATAAGAGGTCGCTTGGGCATGCGAGAGATTTGGTCCTCAAGAGAAAAATATCGAGACCCAATTCTTTGTACTCTGACCTTGTTGGGGACATGTATTAAGACGAAAAGGAGCAGACCACTCTGATACCACTGATCCAGATTTTGTGAGAAAAATGAAATGACTATAGATTATTGACATATGCTTAACACAAAATAACAGAGATACAGTAAAACTAATTTTCTATTCAATAAGGAAATAAGCTGAAACTGTAAAATGCAGCGGAATACAAGCTTGCTGGAATGGTGGTGGCTTATCTCCGAGGAGAGATGTGACGACTGCGCTCATTCGCAATACGATCATTACAATGAGGCTCTGAAGGCCTTTTTACAATAAACAAGAGTTTCAAAAACCCTAGACATTTGAAAACCTAACCCTGAGAGATGAAGCGCCAAAAGTCACGTGGGCCTCGTTTGGGTAAGTCAGTACATCAACTTCCCGGGGTCGTAAATTTTGCATATGATCTCCGTTTTAGGCGTACAATAGCCCGTTGGAAACATCTATTCGAGGACTACAACAGTTGCCAATAATTTCAAGATGTAACTTTTTTTACTACAATATACCCAAAAAAACATCGTTTAGGGCCTAAAAACGGCTTCAGAAGTTCAGGACCTGAAAAAACTGCTAAAAATAGTAAATTACGATATCCACCTGGATCAATCCTCCCTCCTTACAAAGCAATGGTCTCCATTGCATTGAGTTCCCCCATCAAATGAGGAAATGTTTGCTGAATTTGGCCCCGGGTGAGCCACTTGCCTTGGTGTAGGAGTTGCCCTGCTTTGACAACTCGATAAAGCTGGATCCTTTGTTGTCGAGTGCCCTTGGTCTGTGTGTCCACAATATGATCATTGGATTCTTGTTGTATGTAGTCAGGGTTGATCTCTGTTGGTGTCAACTATTTTGCTACGTCTAAGGTGTCCAATAATGGTGGGAAATAAGGACGAAGGAGTTCCACGTTGAACATTGGGTGCAGACCAAGGAAAGGAGGAATGTTGAGCTCAAAAGCATTATCCCCGACAACCTTGGTGGTTGTGTATGACCCATAATGGAGTGGGCAAAGATTTCAATGGGGTCCTATAAGGCGTTCTTTCTGCAAGTGCAACCAATCTTTGTCGCCCACCTGAAACTTATGTGGCACCTGATGTTGATCATGGCGCTTCTTGTACTTGTCATTGGACTTATGTAGGATATCATGAACTTGTTGGCAAATGTGCTGGATTCGCTCAATGAACTGGGTGGCTTTGTCAGCTTTAGTTGGAGAAGGAGATGAGTCGACCGAGGTGACCGCAAGGGGAAGTGCAACATCTATGGGACCCAATGGTTGGAATCCCAAGTCCACCTGAAAGGGGTTGTGGTCGGTTGAACTATGCAGGGTTCGGTTCTAGCTATGCTGGACATAGGGAAGACTCTCATCCCATGTGGGAGGGTGCTTGGAATTATACATGCGCAGGATATGCACGATCATTTGATTTATGACCTCGGTTTGGCCATCTTTTTGGGGGTTGAAGGCCGTGGATTTGGTAAGCTTGATGTCTAGCAGTGACCAGAGGCTCGACCAGAATGTGCTAAGAAATCGACTATCCCAATATGAGACAATGGTTTTTGGGATCCCAAAATGTACCCAGACTCATTCAAAGAAGAGCTTGGCAGTGGCTTCTACTGTGATGTTCTTCTTGTGGGAAACCAGAATTTCCATCTTAGAAAAGCAATCAACAACCACAAAAACACAGTGATTTCCCCGCTTGGTGGACGGGAGGCCCAACATGTAGTCCATTGAGATGGATTCCCATGGCCTATCAGGAGTAGGAAGAGGGGTGTAGAGGCCCTGTTTCTTAGTGGTCAGTTTGGAAATAACGCAGGCAGTGCAGGACCTGATATACTTGCTGACCTCCTGTCGAAGTTTCGGCCAGTAGAAATGTTTCTGTAGCATCGCCATTGTCTTTTCGACACCAAAGTGTCCTGCCACTCAAATGTAGTGGGATTCCCAGATCAGCTTCGCTCGCTCGCTTGATGGAACACAGATATGTCCCAAACGACACAACAACCCATCCTAAAGATGAATTTTTTTGACAATTGCATTTGCACCCAACATTTGGTAGGTGGTGGTGAAGTCTAGGTCTATCTCATAGAGTTGGGGCCATCCAAAGGTCTCATGGCCGCAAGAGTCTAGGACCGTGGTGAGTGCCGCGACTGGTGTTCTACTGAGGCAATCAATGACACGGTTGGTGCTTCTTGTTTTATACTTGATGTTGAGGTGGAATTATTGTAAGTATGTGGACCACTTTTGATGGTGGTCATTCTATAATTTGCCTTGTGTCTGTATGAAATGCAGTGGCTTATGATCAGTTTGGATGACTGTCTCCCTCCCAAGAATGCAATGTCTCCACTAGATGAAGGTTTGCACAATGGATTACATTTCTTTGTCGTAAGTAGGGTACTTACATACAACATCTGATAGTGTCTCACTATTATAGGCCATGGGGTGGCCGTGTTGAGTGAGAACGATGCCCACAACATATTCTGAAGCATTTGTCTCGATCTCAAAGGGCTGCTGTAGGTCTATTAGTGAAATTACTGGGGCCGAGCACAAACGCTGCTTCAAATCATCAAATGCTTGTTATTGGGACTAGCCCCACGCAAAATTTTCCTTACCACCACCTCTAGTTATTTGGCTGAGGGCCCATGCAATATGGGAGAATCCCAACACGAACCTGCGGTAGAAATTGGCAAGGCCCAAGAAGCTCCGAAGCTCAGTGAGTGTGGTTGGGGCTGGCCAGTCATGGATGACTTGGATCTTGGCTGGATCCACATGTATGCCATGCTGATCAACAATGTAGCCCAGGTAATGGACCTTGTCCATGCTGAAGGATAATTTTTCCAAGTTGATGTATAACTTGTGTTTCCGCAGGGTGTGCAAAACCTACTGAATATGCTGCAAGTGTTCATCTCAAGACTTGCTGTAAATGAGAATGTCATCTAGATACACCACTACAAAAGTATTGGTGAATGGTCGCAATATATTGTCCATCATCCTCATGAAAGAGGCTGGAGAATTTGTCAAACCAAAGGGCATGACCAACCATTCCAGAAGGCCTTCCCTTGACTTGAAGGCAATCTTCCATACATCTGTCTGTTCTATCGGGACCTGGTGGTAGCCAGACTTCAGATCAATCTTACTGAAGTATTTTCCCCCCTTGAGTTGATCAAGGAGGTCGTCGATTCATGGAATTGGGTATCGATTTCTGACTGTGATTTTATTCAAGGCCTGGTAATCAATGCAGAGTCACCAGGTTCCATGTGTCTTCTGTACCAGCACGATTGGGCTCCCGCGAGGTGATGAGCTAGGATAGATGTGCCCCTTGTCGAGCAGTTCTTGGATCTGTCACTTGATCTCCTCATTCTCTAACATAGAGCGACGATAGACTGGCCCATTGGGAAGTGGTGCACCAGGGGTTAGATCGATGGGGTGATTGACCTGAAAGTGCGGAGGTACCCCAGTAGGCGAGGAGAAGATAGCCGAGTATTCTTCGACGACGTTATCTACTTTCTTCTGCTGTGTGGAGAGGTCGGCCACAAAGACCCTGGATGTGGCTGTGATCTTTCGCTCATTCCGAGAGAAAATCACGAAGAATACAAACTTCCCCATTTGAGAGATGACCTTCTTGCATTGCTTGGCAGAGATCAAGGAAATAACACTAGGTGGGAATGCCTCAGGTATCCTGTACAATTTTCTGTTCAAAGTAATAATAACACTATGAGGCCTAGAATCATATACATCATGACGTTTCCATAAATAAGGTTGGCCCAAAAGAACATTACAAACTTCGAGAGGAGCAACATCACACAATACCTCGTCTTTGAGGGGCTTGATGTCGTACGACAGTCGACACTGTTGGTTGACGCGGAGATCAATTCCTTGGTGGAGCCGTCCAATGATGTAGGGCTGTGGGCGCGACGTTGTCAGCAGGGCCAGCTGCTTGACAACCTCTGCTGAGATGAGGTTCTTCTCACTACTGCTATCAACGATGAAGTGCAGCCGGGTCCCCTTTACCCACATATGTGAATGGAAGATGCACTCTCCTTCTTCTAGCATGTCTGGTTCATCATGCTGGAGCTTGGTGGTAGCAACGGTGGCACTGGGTTCTGCGTCAATGATCTGTCTTCCCCTTTCTAGTTCTGACTCAGATTCAGAATCCACATCTGATTCAGAGGCTTTCACTTTGGCCACCAACGACTGCTTGGAGTGGCAGTCAACAATGTTATGCCAAGGGCTCTTATGGAAGTTGCAACACTTCCCGATATCTTTCTTTGTCTTTCCGATGTCCCTCTTTGCTTGTGGCTTGGACTGGTTGTCCTAATACTATCCATCTCTTCTTTATCTTTTGTTCTATGGGTTGGGGCCACCCTTTCCTGTCTTTTGTTGTGAGGGGGTCGCAGGCCCAAATTGCCGTGTCTTTTGTTTGAGCTTCTGCTCGATTTTGATGACATATTGGTAGGCCGCGCCCAAAGACAAGATGTCTAGAAATTCCATTTAGGTCTGGATGTATCTATGCAGAGCACCATGATATTTGAGCACCATATGTCACTCTGAATCTTTGATACCCAACTTGGTGCGCAAGGTATGGAAGATATTTGTGAACTCTGACACTGCTTGGTCTCTTTCTTGCCGCAGTGTGGTCCATTTGGTATACAAGTCGTCATAACTCCCAACAGGGTAGTATTGTTCCTTAATAGCATTCCTGAAGGATTCCCAGGTGGTTGTGAGTGTAAATAATGAGGGTTTCTCTATTTCCTTTTGCTCACATAAATTTTCTCACCAATCTTTGACATGGGGAACGGCTTTGAGGAGCGCAAAAGTAATATTTTCTCTATTCGAAAAGTTATGGATAAAAAAATACCCTTCTAGTAGATTCAACCACTTGTCTACATAGTCTGCATCTATTTGACCTTCAAATACAGGAATATCGAATTTTATTTGTACCTTGAAGGGGGCGGTGCCTCCGCTCAAAGAAGATGTGTCGCCTGTTGGTAGCCGCCGAAGGATTTGCGCGAAACTATCCATCATCTTGTTCCTCTGTTGCATGAGGGCTTCCTCAAGCAACATTTTGAAAGTATCTCCTATCCCGCCATATTTCTTTTCTCCTGCCATGAGAGGTCGCTTGGGCATGCGAGAGATTTGGTCCTCAAGAGAAACAATCTCGATACCCAATTCTTTGTACTTTGACCTCGTTGGGGACATGCATTAAGACGACAAGGAGCAGACCACTCTGATACCACTGATCCAAATTTTATGAGAAAAATGGAATGACTGCAGATTATTAACAGATGCTTAACACATAATAATAGAGATACAATAAAACTGGTTTTCTATTCAATAAGAAAATAAGCTGAAACTTTAAAATGCAGCTGAAAACAAGCTTGCTGGAATGGTGGCGGCTTATCTCCGAGGAGAGATGTGACGGCTGGGCTCATTCGTTCTGATCATTACAATGAGGCTTTGAAGGCCTTTTTACAATAAACATGAGTTTCAAAAACCCTAGACATCCAAAAACCTAATCGTAGGAGATGAAGCGCCAAAATTCATGTGGGCCCCGTCTGGGTAAGTTAGTACATCAACTTCTCGAGGTCATAACTTTTGCATATGATCTCCGTTTTAGGTGTATGATAGACTGTTGGAAAGATCTATCCGAGGACTACAACAATTGTCATGATGACATTTTTTAATTGCAACACACCCAAAAAAACGTCGTTTAGGGCCTCAAAACAACTTCGGAAGTTCAAGACCCGAAAAAACTGCTAAAAATAGTAAATTACGAAAATTTTCAGAAAGTTGTTTTGAGCCAGCTAGAAAAGGTGGGTGGCCACTGATATTCACCTGGATCACATATACCCTATCTTGCACATGGTGTATCTACAAAAGTAGGATGACCCAAAAGCTGTGAATATCCTCCAGATTTCTGGGTCTGAGACGTTACAAAAAAAAAAATTCATAGCGAAAATTATGCAATGACTAAATTCAGGATGATTCCAAAACCCTATCTTACACATGCTATGTATCCGAAAGTATAAGGCCTCAGGAGCTGCAATTTGATCCCAACATACCTTGATCTGTCTTCTAAATATCCTGTAAGGGGTTCCTTATGAAACTTTGTAGAAAACAAGTTATAGCGAAAAATCCAAGGTGTCTCAGATGTAGTAGCGAAACCCCAAGACCTTGAGCTCTGATACCAAATGTTAAGAACCAAATATCAAGATAACATAGAAAAAAATTAGAATAAGTACTCAACGCCTTGAAAAAGAGATAATTTAGATAATAACCTCTTCGAAGTGGCAACCTCCTTATACACCACATAAAATTCCAAATACAAGATGACTCCAAATGAAAAGGTCTCCTTGGTGTATATAGGAGACTAGGAGGTACAATAACAACTAATGGGCCCATGCCGACATAAATAAAATAAATTTGCTAATGTGATATGCCCCAATTAAGGGGTAATGTGCCACTATTTAGGGCTCAACACTTAACTCCCTAGTACCAGGGTCGAATGCTCTTGGCATCGACGGATCTGTGTTTCATCTTCTCGTAAATAATCTTTTGCTCCATGACTGAGGTATGAAGTATATCCAAACCATGGCGTGAAGGCGAGGTCATCTCCACCTGACTGTCTAGAGACGCGAGGTGCCAAGTGGTTCGATGTCCCATCCCACATTTAATACTCATTTTGGTTGGATGAAACCCCATCTGGGAACTTAATGCATATCGAATTAGAATGAATTAATCTCAGAAAAAAAATAAACGCATGAACCTAGAAAGAAGACTTGTAAAGAAATGATCGAATATCAAAAGGAAAGAAGGGGTTTGGAATATACACATTGTGTTGTTTTAGAATTCTGGAAATAAATTGTGTATGGAGTTATTGAAATGTCCAACGTTTCAAGTGGACACTCCACCTATCAATAAGAACTATTGAAATTGTGAGATATGAAAAAAATGTTGAAGAGACATATAAAGATAAATATTAATAATAACCTAACCTTGGAAAAAAGGATGAATATAGATGTTGTAAATTAATAATTATAAAAATATATATTGATATTATTAATTAATTAATTTAATGTATGAACCTTTTTAATTATAAAAACTTATTGAAAATATAATACAAAGGAATAAAAAATGAGGTGAAAAGTAATGGTGATTTTTTTTAATAATATTAAAAGTATATATAATAATTAAAAAATGTTACAAAGGCAGATAACCCGTTGTGTTTTAACTTACAAAAATATTTTGAAACTTCTTGATCGAATCTCCACGCTCACGTTGGCCATATCAAAGTGGACGAGGTTCATAGTTAGAACATGATTAGCAAAAACATTTCGAAATAAACTGACTCAACAACTTTTCATCGCTATAATCATCTCCCGAAAGATCTTCTTCGCCTACTTCCTCCACAACTTCCTTCACTTAACCCGCCTTCTTATAACCACTGTAATCATCTTCCGAAAGATCGACCTCGCCCACTTAGCCCGCCTTCTTATAACCGTTCTCTACATCGGAATTAAAAATCAAGATTTCCATATTTTTATTATCTAATTTCTGTGAAAAATATCTATATATGTAATTGTATTTGTCAATGTATAAACAAGATTATATGTTTAAATATTGAGGTGTTTAATTTATAATCTTAACATATTATTTTAAGAGGATCTTAATAAATTTGAGTGTATAAAGATGATAATATATAGTTGACATTTAAACCTAACAAATATTTAAACATTTAATAATTATACTAGTTGTTCAGTAACAAGATTTAATAATTATATTAGTTATTCAGTAACCGGATTTAAATAAAAAATAAAAAAATCTAATATAAATATGTTATAAAAATATGTTTCACTATATAATTGAAACTTCAAACTTCAAAATCCTTTGAATCTCTTTTGGGCTATAATAATTATTAATTTTGTATCTAATTTTTAATAATAATAAAAAAAAATCTAAAATTTTAATTTAACTTAAAATCCTTTGAATCTCTTTTGGGTGATAATAATTATTAATTTTGAATTTAAATTTTTAATAATAAAAAAAAACATCTAAAATTTTAACTTAAATTAAATGTATAAATAAAATATATTTTAAAAATATGTTATAACATAGTGTATTCTAAATAATTTTTCTTATTAAATTAAATAAAATACATTTTAAAATATGAATAACATATTGGGAAAGAATAAGGAAGGTGAGGGTGGACGAGATAAAGAATTAGCAAGATTCGTTAAAATTTCTACATTTTAAAATAAATTTCCATCCTTAAAATCATTCCTGATGATGAACTGGTTCAAAAGGATGGTGATGTTGAATCCTCCTTAATAAATTAAAAAAAAATCTATATTAAAAAACATTCCAAATTTCAAATTAAATTATTAATATGAATAAAATATATATTTAAAAAAAATCCTAATCAAACAGAAAATATTTTAAATCCTAATTAAACAGAAAATAAACGTAATTAAAAAAGAGAAAAGAAAAATCTCATAAAGAGTCGGTTCTTTTGTCAAGGTGGAGACGTAGCACCCAAATCCTACAAAGGCTATCCTTAGTTTCATTTAGCATTAGAATGAGGTGTGCCTAAAGTTATAAGTAAGATTTTTCACTCTTTTAAAACTGTATATGTATTTAAAAAGATTTGTAGTAATTTAGAGAGAATTTTGATGGGCATGCTCCTCGGCTTCCGATTCCGATTTCATAAGAGACTTTATTAACCGTGCATAAAAAAATTAATTTGTATTAAATATTAGCGATAGACTGTATATTCTCCTAAAAACACTACATACTTACGTAGATAAATCTACGTATGTTTTATCAACCGTCCATAGAAAAACGAATTTGTATTAAACTTTACCGATTGTTCGTATACTCTAATAAAAATTTGCATAGTTAAGTAGTTGGACCTACATATGTTTCACATGCTCTACATATTTCATATTCTATACATTGGATGATTTGATTTCAAACAATTACAAGTTGCCATATATTGTGTGTGATGCTTATCGTTAAATGTCATCAGGCATCACGATCCTGTACCATAACTCTCTTGGTGGCCTTCTTTAAGTGAACCCAAAATCTTTAAACACGGTTATAAATAAGACATTATGTTTTTCCCATGATTAATTAGGTTTCTCTCAAGATTACTGACCTTTATTCTGCGGTCTTCTCTAAATGAACGAAAACACTTTAAACAAAATTACCAACAAGATAAAGCGTTTCTCTCGTAATTATTTATCTTGATTCTATTTTGGCTGACACAATTCATGGCCCAAACAAAATTGTAATCATAAACAAACAGGAATACAATCACAGTGATATAAGTGCGCGCTAAGATAAATTTGCAGCATGTTACCTTCTCGATATATCCCTATCTTTCTGCCTGTCGCTCGATAGATGAAACCGACGAGAGAAGATTCTGAGCCTAAAAGGTATCGATCTGTATATAAAGCGCGAATTTTGTTGGCATCCACCATCGACTGATCCTGAGCCGCATACTACTGACCCAACCGATATATTCATCGTTGATGCCTCTCGCCCGTCCCTGGCATGGAAGATTGCTCTTGTTGGTATTACATAGTTTGAATTGTGTTAACTTCTTGATCCAAAAAGATCTTTTAAACAACAATGGTTGAGTTATTTTGCAACTTGTTAAATTACCATTTAGGAAACTGATGAAAGAGGAAACATATCATCCATTAAGCAATATACAGATATGAACATAAGCATGAAGAACAACAAAACATAAACACCAAAGTGATAATGAAGTTCGGCAGTCTCTGGGCCTTTGTTTCAGTGGGTGAGGCTTTTCTTATTGCTATTCGAAGCTTTAAATGTACATCATAAAAGTGCCAATGGATTAAAACAATGAGCTGGTCATGTTCTATTAGATCTCAAGAACCCATCAAAACTGACGGCATAAAAAACGGATGAATGAAGCTCCCAGAAATGGTCCACAAAGGTGCGCTCCTCAATAGCTCCCCTACATAAAAATGGCTTTGCCTCAACAATTCTGTAGCATTTTTCTGCTCTGAACTCCCCTTCCATGGCTTCAAGAGCCTCTAGTTTATATAGGCCTGAAGTTGGTAACCACCTCCCAACAACTCCCCAAGATCTGGCCTCAAAAAGGGCCCAAGATCCCCCAATATTGGCCAAAATCTCTCAAAACTGCTGAATAATATCAATATAAATTTTAATACAAGGTATAAAACCCACTTTTGGGCAATTAATCAGGGCGCAACCCCCTAATCGCGGGCCCTTGGTCATATAGCGCCCTCCATGTGGCCCTGGCTAGTCTGCTGCGCCGGTCTGCCCCTTAAGCCCCCGACCCCTGGTCGCCTGGATCCCCATGTGTCCTGGCCCGAAATACCCACGTGCTAAAATATTTGCTATACGGTTATGCCCTTGGTCGACGGGATAACTCGACCAACTAGGGCTAACCCCTTACATCCATGCCAACAAACAAGATCCAGCGCCAGTCATATGTCATGGTCATGTGGTAGCGGGGGTTGTGGGATATGAAATAACTGCGTGCACCAAACACAACGGAGGGAGTTTCATATATGTCGGTCGTATGGTTGCTGCAGTGGGGGGCTGGGACTAGGCCCAACCCTTTTCTCCGCTGAATATCCCTCAACGCAAACTTAAATAAAGGTGGCGCCATATATGGTTAAGTACCACCAAGTAGGCGGGCTGGTAGCCCGACCTACGCGAAGATTCGACCTCCCACGAAGGTCACGAGTTTGACCCCCACAAGCCTCAACAAATTTTTCCAAACACTGCTAGCCAATGGATGGGTGCCACATGGAAGTCCAGGGCTGGGCCACATGGCACCACACTATTTGTCGAATACATGCCATGTGTCAATCGCCTATTCGTCCACCTGTCTTCCCAGGTGTCAACCCAGTTATATGCCACTGTACCTACCATTGTACCTTGCCACATCAACGACAATGTATCCTGCCACGTCAGCTATATGGCCGTACCGACTGTACAGTCAGCTGCCACGTGGCACTATACGCACTATACAATCAACATCTTTTTTTTTTGCCTGTTTGATGAAACGAGCAGATGGCGATATCTTGGTCATACAATGTTCGTTTGAGCCTGTTCAAGTTGCGTTGGGTTCATAACGTCGAGGCCTACGCACATGTCCGTTTTGAAGAGATTCTGAGCACTTTGAGTTTTAGGCCTTTCTGAGCCCCATTTGGCTCCTGGATCCAATTCTGGATCACACCTCCCCACTAAAGACCTTTTGGTCCTCCAAAATGTTACAAAATGGACCTTACTGATTACATACTCATAAGGACAAAAAAAAACACCATGTAGTTCAAAATGATGTTATAACAGGTTATCATTTCAACATGTGTGATTACATTAATGGAAGAAAAATACAATGAAGATGTGACATCCACTTTTGGCAAAACCAAGCGACTGTTTTCTTTCCTTCATGGTATTCCTCTTGCTTCGCTAGTAATTCCTCTTCCTTGATGAGTACATGCACAATCATTTTGTCCTTCTTTGGACAAAGCTCCAGATTAAGCTTCCAACAATTAGCCTTTTGATGTCCACCCCTGTTGCAATAAGTGCAATGTTTTTTTGGCATCCAGACTTGTTTTCTCTTCTCTTTCTTCCTTTGTGGAGTTGAGTATTTTGTCATGTCTCTTTCCTGGTCGACATAAACTTCCTATACAAATATTGTCTCTTCCAACACTTGGCAACACAATGCCTGGGTGAATGACAAAAAGTACAAGGATACATATTCCACAAGTTTCAGATTACATGATTGCGATTTTTATAATAAAAAAGAGAATTGGAAAAACCATGAACATTATACTTGTCTTGCTTATCTTCAAGTTTCTTTGGAGATGACCTGCATTCACTATCACCATCTTGGAGTGATACATCATCACCTTTCGTGAAGTGTTCCCACAATCACTTAAGCTAATCATTCGAAGTATTACTTGCTTCCGATGTTTTGGATTCCATATTGGAGAATGCTCCAATCTCCTCTTCGCCATATTCCAATCCTAAATAACGAGGTCTTTCCACAACCTCTATGGGATTAACGATACCTTGGCCTTTATTTCCAAGGCCCTTTCCTTCATAACCCATCTTGGTTAGCAATTTCAAACCTATACCTCTTGTATGTTTTTCAAATGCACCAAAAGAACCATCTTGATGGGAACAATTTGAAATTGATGAATGACTTCCATTGCATACCTCAGAGATGTTTTTTGAATTCGGTATAGAAGGAAAATCCTTCAATTCTTCTTCTCTTTTGTCATTCTTTGAAGATCTCTCTTGAACCGATCTCTTTCGTTCCAAGTAGTCTTCATACAACACTTTCACCATCTCTGACATGGCAAAGAGAGATTTTTGCATATCCTTCTCAAGTTGAGAAAGTCCCTCTTTAGATGCCATTTTCTCAACTGAGATGAGATTTTCCCTGGTAAACATGCAAACTCAAAATCCAACCGTCAAGTAGCTCTAATACCTCTTGATCCGAAAAGATCTTTTAAACGACAATGGTTGAGTTATTTTGCAACATGTTAAATTACCATTTAGGAAACTAATGAAAGAGGAAGAATGAAAGAGGAAACATAACAACCATTAAGAAATATACATATATGAACATAGGCATGAAGAACAACAAAACATAAACACCAAAGTGATAACGGAGTTCGACAATCTCGACTATGTCTCCGGGCCTTTGTTTCAGTGGGTGAAGGTTTTCTTATTTCTGTTCGAAGCTTTAAATGTACATCATAAAAGTGCCAATGGATTACAACAATGAGCTGGTCGTTTTCTACCAGATCTCAAGAACCCATCAAAACTGACGGCACCAAAAATAGATGAACGAAGCTCCTAGAAATGGCCTGCAAAGGTGTGCTCCTCAATAGCTCCTGTGCATAAAAATGGCTTTGCATCAACAATTATGCAGCATTTCTTTTCTATGAACTCCCTTTCCATGGCTTTAAGAGCCTCTGGTTTATATAGGCCTGAAGTTGGTAACCACCTCCCAACTTATCCCCAATATCTGGCTTCAAAAAGGGCCCAAGATCCCCCAATATTGACCAAAATCTCTCAAAACTATTGAATAATATCAATAAAAAACTTAATACAAGGTATAAAACCCACTTTTGGGCAATCAATCAGGGCGCAACCCGCTAATCACGGGCCCTTGGTCATATAGCGCCCTCCATGTGGCCCTGGCTAGTCTGACGAGCCAATCTACCCCTTAAGCCCCGACCCCCGGTCGCCTGGATCCTCATGTGTCCTGGCCCGAAATACCCATGTGCTAAACTATTTGCTATATGGTTATAACTATCGGGTTGCAAGCCTATGGTTATGCCCTTGGTCGGCGGTCTAGATGGACTGACCGGGGCTAACCCCTTACATCTGTGCCAAGAAACAATATCCAACGCCGATCATATGTCATGGTCATGTGGTAGCGGGCGATGTGAGATATGAAATAACCATGCGTGCCAAACACAATGGAGGGAGTGGTCATATATTCCGGTCGTATGGTTGTTGTAGTAGGGGTCTGGGGCTAGGCCCAACCCTTTTCTATGCCGAATATCCCTCCATGCAAACTTAAATAGAGGTGGCATCATATATGGTTAAGTACCACCAAGTAGGCAGGCTGGTAGCCCGACATACGCGAAGATTCAACTGCCCATGGAGGTCATAGGTTCGACCCCCACAAACCTTGATTTTTTTTTCCAAACACTGCTAGCCAATGGATGGGTGCCACGTGGTAGCCCAGGACTGGGCCACGTGGCACTACACTATTCGCCGAATACATGCCACGTGTCAATCACCTATTCCTCCACCTGTCTACCCAGTGTCATCCCAGTCATATGCCACTGTACCTGCCACATCACACCCACTATACCTTCCACTGCACCTTGCCACATCATCCTATTCCACATGTCACCCTTGTAGTGGTGCCATGTGTCACACTCTGACTGGATCACCTGTACCTGCCTACGTCAAATCCAACGTACCCTGCCACGTTAGTTGTATGACCTGTACAGTCAACTGCCACGTGGCACTATACAGATAGTACAATCAACATATTTTTTTCCCCCTGTTTGACGAAACTAACAGACCACGATATATTGGTCATACGATGTCCGTTTGAGTCCGTTCAAGTTGTTTTGAAAAGATTCTGAACGCTTTGATTTTTAGGCCTTTTTGAGCCCCATTTGGCTCCTAGATCCAATTTTGGATCACTTCTACTAAGAAATTGGATATAGAAGAGACTTTATTGCAACACAAGTGAAAGGCTCGCTCGCTTGACATTGCCCAGTTGTTTCAAAATGATTGTGCACAATGAATTTCAAAAATCCATCTGTTGGGCTATATAATAGTTCTAGGATCTCATGGGTCTAATAACCATGCAAGAGTATGCAACATAAATTCTTAGATTCACTTTTGGTATGTCAAATATATATGAAATGAGAAAGTAAAGATTCAGTGTTTCTTGTTTGACATTGAAATCTACACGAAAAGCATAGAAAAGATACACGGATGTATCCACATGATGGCCATGTGAACATTTGATTAAGGTTATGTTTGGAAAGTGGACAAAAGGACTCAAAAATTTCACGAATATAGATGCTTAAGTGTTGAAAATATAAAAGAATCAGCCCTCATAAACTTCCACGTTCATGTTCAAATGCATTGCACAACTCCCTTCTCTTCTCTCTTTTCCTTCGACTCTACCTTCTCTATGTCCCTTCGACTCTACCAGTCTAGTTGGAAGACTGACGTTTACTTCATAGAAAACGTCTAGCACATGAACATCTGGTTGGAAGACCGAATTTTACTGCACAAAAAACTTCTAGCACCAGAACGTTTTGCACATTTCGGTGAAATAGACTATAAAACCAAACTAAATGACAGTCAGGGCCCAATATTCGTCGTTTGTTCCAAGAAATCCCCACGTTACCCTACATTATGAGTAGAACAACACGTCCCCTGCTTCTGCTCAGGAAAGGCCAATTGGATTCTTGAAAACACAGGAAAAAACTGATCCATTTCATGCTCTATACAAGGTCCCGCTTGGAGACACCCCCTATGGCAGAGCCAAGTACCTCCACGGTTTTCGTAGATGCAAAAAAATCGTATGGAATGAGTGAATTCTTCTTCAGATATTTCTCCTAGAATGACTCTACCAATTTCTCCAGTGCTTTCTTTTCGTCGAGTTTGTAAATGGAAGCCAGATGGTCCCTCATCTCAATCTGCAACCCATACTATGCACCTTCAAGCTCTTTTATGACCAAACTCTGATGAATTTCTCCACAAGAGCTCTGCACAGTGTCAAAGAAGTCATCGTCAACAAAGATCTTGGCTCCGCTTTTCCCCTTCCACCCATGAAGATATGAAGCAACCTCAACATCTAGGTACACTCCGATTGCCGTGAAATTTATTCACACGAAATAGGTTGATATGTTTGTTATTCCTACAATAAAAAATTCAATTCAAATAGTGAAGAATATTATGAACCTTCATCACCAATCAACCAATTTATGATCTTTCAATCAAAATAAAATGAAATGAATTAGAGAAATGCGAGATTTGAGCATTTACCATGGATAAGAAGGTGCAAAGTCTTGGTCGTCGTTGGAGCAATTAACTTGGCCTGAATTGCTGCTACAATGCCTTTTTAGGGAACAAAATCCAGTTTGATGCCGCGATTAGAGATTATGTATTGGACACCCTGAAATCGAATTTTTGAATATTAAAACCCATGAATGATGAGGTTTTCAGAATATGTTCCAAGCGAACTTGTTTCCTTTGCCGATCAGGGTCATCAATAAATTGAAATTTGAGATTAATATATTATTATAATCATCATATTATATATGTAATTATACAAACATAAATTCAGAGGTGAATTCCTTAGTAAGGCCATTAGCTTACCCCTTTGAACTCCTAATTGCGCTCACAACCCCGACATCAATATTTATGTAGGTGCATGCCAAAGCCAACTGAATTCAGGGTTCCTTTCTCTAGTCTCAAAGCGAGCCATCCCGCCAATGATTCGACTACCTGGGGGATCATCAATCCCGCTCCCTGCAAGGCTTGAGAAATATGGGGCAGAGAGCAAGATCATTAATGATTTCAAATATTTTACATACCCAAATATGAAAACCTTAAACAACAACATACCCAAATCTAAAATGATCAAGTACCCAAATCGTTTTCTTACATTACCTAAATATGAAAATGCCAAATCTGAAACTATCAAGTACCCAAATCCGAAATATAAAAACGACAAACCGCACGATCAAATATCCAATTCTAAAAATGTTGAATCTCATTGATACTCAAATATGAAACGTTCGAATATGAATATATATGGTTATATGTGCGGTACCTCTCTAATGAAGATGGGACCGATTTGTCCCTCAAGACAGAGTCTCTGCTCTTGGGAACTCATGTTGATTGTTGATAATTCGTTTATTTAAACACTGGAAATAGACATAATCATTATTGAAAAACTATAATTAACCAACATATATAATATGAAGTCATGGACAAATCACTAAAATTTAAAGTAGACTCAAAGGGAAAATATCAATGCATACTCTAAAGACAAAACACTAAAGAAAAAAAACATGTTCATATGTTTGTGATTGCTTCTGTTGCATTATTTGTGAACTTCGTTGATCCAAATATCTGACTCCGCTATGATTGGTATTTGGAAGTGATGCACTACAAATAGGGGAAAGGCGAGCGAAAACAAATATTTGAAGGTGCGACATCTATGCATTTGTGATCACAACCTCTGAGGCCACTACATCACTAAAAACACATCAAATTAAAATATATACCACAACGCTTCTTGCAAAAGAAGATAATTAGACAGGTCTGCTCTTACTCTTTGGTCTATCCATAGTTGATGAAACGAGAGAACAATATAAGTGAGTACTGATGAAATTGAGTGAATTTGGTATTGTTGTAAGCTAGGCAACACTCGAATTATATGGATAAACGAGAAAAAAGATTCAGATTTATTGAAGAGAGCAGAGGAGCGTACTGAGTAATAGAAAAATCATAGCATTGGTCATGGTTTTGGGGTTTTTAGAATGGTGAAAGTCATATTCAAACTCAAACGCAGACTCAGAGCAAAAAGAATCGGGGATGCTAGTTTCAAACTCAAACTCAGAGAAAAAAGAATCAGGGACGCGAGTTGTGTAAGGAGTGATGAAGCACGACGAATTGCATGGTTGGAAGGTGGCCAATTACAAAGACAATGATGGTGCTGCGGTGACATGCTAGTGAAACATGGATGTTTTAAGATTTCTTAAATTTTATATTTAAAAATTATTTTTTACCTGTGACAAATAGTAATTTTTTTTTTGTGCATACCAGTGATAATTAAGTCCCATCATCTACTATGAACCAATAAAAAATTGTATTGATAAAAGTGGAAAATTCAAAATTTTATTTTAATTATTCAAACAAATAATATTAATGGTGGAATTTATTAGAACTTTAGATATCTCACAAATCAAATTATTTTGTATCTCCAAAACACACCAACTAGTACTACATAATAGACTAACTAATAGGCGATCAACAATCGTTAACCACCAAACGATTAATATAGTCCCTCACTTGAGGCAAGGACTAGTAAAAAGAAGACACAATAAAATGAATCAATATGGAGGTAGAGGGTGCAACACCTTTAATGACAACCTTCGATCAATTATTCAAAATTAAAGTCCAAATTGAAGGTGTAAGATTAAAGTCTTAAAAAAGGTTAGGTCTAAATTAAAAAGAATATGATTACGTAGGATAATATAAATTTTATTATTTAAAATAAAAAATAAAATTAAAAGAAATATTATTAATATCTTCACTGTAAAATTTAAAAAAATGATTTTTTTTTTTTTTTAATATTTAAATTTTAATATCATAAAATTCTTATATAATAGAATTTAAAAATTGAAAATTTGAACTTGTTTAGGGGAGTACTTGTTATATGTACATTATTCTCTCTAGCTTATATATATTGATGAAAGAGAAATGGAAAAGAACTTGTTCTTCTTTACCTCATCCGTCAACAATCTATCTCATATAATTTGATGAGAGAGAAATGGAAAAATAATTTGTTTTTGTCGACTTAATCTCTCAATAATCCATTATATACAACAACATCACTCTTGTTATTTCTCAAAGACTTAATGGTTACATGGACGTTTTCCATAGCATTGCCTCAAAAAGGACATGATAGTTTGGACCTCTACTTCCAAATAAATATTCATTAATTACTTCCATTATTTGGATTTTAATAACTCGATATAAATTCGACAAACGAGTCTCTATACTTACATATTTACATCTCCAAAGTCTACCACATCTCGTAATGCGTCCTTTTATACTGAACATTTTAATGTGTCATCTACTATGATTGGTTATTATTAAAATGATCTTCATTTTTCTTCTATTACAGTCCATGCCTTTCAAGTGCAAATTATCTTTTGTGTTCTCAAGTTGGTCTTTGTAAACTAAACCTTCATTTTCACATTTGATCCTACTATGATTAGTTATTATTAAAATGATCTTCATTTTTCTTCTATTACAGTCCATGTTTATCCAGTGCAAATTATCTTTTGTGTTCTCAAGTTGGTCTTTGTAAACTTCACCTTCATTTTAACATTTGATCCTAATAATTATCATTTGTGTTTTCTTTGATAATCTATCTCATCACTAGCTTCATCTTCATTCATATCCCATCTATGATATTTCTACATTGGTTTCATTCTACTGGCCATATGATATGGCATTTGATCTCTAGTTCTCATTTGGTATTGACGGCTTCTTTGCACATGCATTAATCGGATTCTCTTATAAGTTGGTTGTGTGGTTATCAATATCCATTTGATCTTGTTTGACAATACTAGAAAATTTGTAACACTTTCAATTTAATAGATATCCCTTCTTGAGATGTGTTTAGAGAAAGACACAAGGCTCTTATTACCCATTTGTAAGTATATGAGAGAATATTTCTCACACTAATCCCTTAAATTTACTAGTTGTAATTTTCTGGGATGTTTCAGACCTTGAAAATTTTCAAATATGGAGGAGAGATCTTGGTGTACATGTGATAAAAATGTCAGATACTGGTTAGCTATAATTTCAGAGATATGCCCTGTGGAAGTTAGGGTTCCTAAATGCTCTTGAAATCAGTTTTAAACATGCCAACTTGGAACTTTCACTACAGCTTATTCACTGGGATGTTTCAAACCTTGAAATTTTCTAGAGATGGAGGAGAGATCGCTGGGTACATGTGGTAAAAATTCCAAATGTTGGTTCACTACACTTTCAAAGATATGCTCTGTGGAAGTTAGGGTTCCTGAATGCTCCTGAAATTTGTTTCAAACACGCCAGTTTGATATTTTCACTATAACTTCTTTTATGGGACTTTTCAGACTGTGGAATTTTAACAGAATAGAGGAGACATACAAAAGTACCTCAGTTAAAAAATTTAGATGTTGGTTCACTGTATTTTGGGATATATGCATGTAAAAGTTAGGGTTCCTGAATGGTATTGAGATCAATTTCAGATAGATCAATTTGACATTTTCACTATAAATTCTTTTCTAGGGCTCTCTACTTTTCTAGGGCTCTCTAGAATGTGAAAATTTCAAAGAACAAAGAGACATATAGAAGTATCTCAGGTAAAAATTCCAGAATAATATTTGCATAATTGGATACATGGCATGTTGTACAAGTTCGTTCTTGGGAAGATGCCCAAAACAACAAGCTTTGGGAAAGTTGTCATTTGGAAATTCAAATTTTGGTCAGACTTGGTAAAGTCAAAAGTAGTGAGAAAACATGGTGAAGGTAAAAGTAGTGAGTAGACTTGGTGAAGGCAGAAGCAATGAACAAACCTTGTGAAGGAAGAAGTAGCAAGTAGACTCGATGAAGGTTGGTGTAGCTCACACAAAGATATTGGTGTCTCTTGCTAAGTTGGTGCTTAGTGACGATGATTGGTGTCTACAAAGATATGTAAGAGAAGGTTGGTGTCACTCAAACAAAGAAATTGGTGTCTCTTGCAAATTTGGTGCTTAGTGGTGGGGATTAGTGTCTGCAAAGATTTGTAAGAGTAGGTTGGTGCCTACTGGGATTTGTACCAGTGGGGATTGGTGTCTCCAGTAGGTTGGTGCCTACAAATATTTGTAATAGTAGGTTGGTTCCTACAAATATTTGTAACAACATGTAGGTGGCTACAAATAATTATAAAGAGAATTTTTGTGGTTTTATCCTGAAAGGGTTTCCATGTAAATTTTGTGTTCCATGTTGTGCAGTTAATAGATCTCATATGTAATTGTTTTATTATGGTTGATGAATGTTTGAAAATTAAAAAATTGTCTTATACTGATTCACCCCTCCGTCTCGGTATAAGTGTGTGATCAACATATTGGTTCTCAACTTGGGTTCCATTCCCCTTTCCACTTGCTTAGCCTGCAAGTGTGTACTACATGGTGTTGTGGAGGCTCTCCATTTTCCACTACAATGATATTTTTGAAATATATTTGTTTTATAGAATAAACAATATTGATTTGATATACTACATATTCTAATCACATAAAATAAATATATAGAATACCATTTAGTTAAATTTGAACTCATTTCAATTTAAGCCCCTTTGAGATTATGGTCAAAATCAATGTTTTCAAAGTGTGAAATTCACACTTTCAAAAACCAATATTTAAATCCAACACTTCACTTTAGATGTACCAATATTCACACTTTCAAACACAACATTCAAAGTTTTTTTTTTTTTTTTTTTTTTAATTTCTTATTTATAGCCTAAATTTAATAAAATGATCATTGGTCCATTATCAACAAATTATATACTATTTACAACATAATGCTAAAAAAGTTATTTTTATTTGCACAAAGTAAACCATAGTATGATGTTATCATTCTTCATAAGATTTATAACAATTAATATATTTCCATATTAAACAAGGCACACAAAAATAAGTGATTTGGAGGTTACCTTGTAAGTGATTTTATTTTGCATTTCTTTGAGTCTATATGTTTTCCTTTTCTAGCAACACATTATAGCAAAGTCCCAATGCGTATTGGCATCTCAACTTCTTCAAGGCCAAAAAAAAAAAAACTTCTTGTAGATTTCATTTACATGAATTTCCTCATTTGATGTTGATGTTGGATCTTATTTGACATACTATTTAAAGAAGCATTCATCTTTCACATCAAATTAAAATCACTTTGCATATTTTTCTTTCATTTCATTTACATGAATTTCCTCATTTGATGTTGGATCTTATTAGTCCCTGCCGTAGGCATAGAAGGACTATAGCGATCGATAATTCATTGACTTCATATTAGTTTGTCATTTGACCATAAATATTTGCATAATATCTATTGTTGGCACTAGGGAACTAAAAACATTGATTTTTATATAATAAAAAGTACCATATATGTAATGATCCAATTGGATAACAAATTGGAGGTCTTATTGTCGGCTTTGCTATTCCCAATGTTTTATATGTTAGCATATCCAAACTTTTTGATCGTATACAATTTTTTTGAATCATATGTTTTTCTTATGCATTTCTTCAAGGTGGATTAATGCTAGCATTAGTTTGAATGTTTGTCTTAGTATTGTCTGCTAGCCAAATTTATCCCAATGTTTGATATGCTAGCATATCCAAAGTTTGTCCTTCAAATACATTCTCTACTGTTTGAACTATTGTTACTAATTTTATTTTATAATAAATTATAATATTTTTTTTTTGGTACGTAAGAGACCTGCCACACTGCATTCTTTCTTAAATGTTTACAAAGCATTTCCGACATAATTAAATGTTTACCTAACAGGCTTCACAACGTTAAATGTTTACTTATCAGGCTTGTTACAATACATTTTATTCCGTTTTTATTTTATTTTATATGCAATGTTCTCTGTATTCAATTTGGACAATATTGTACTTCAACAACATTGTTGGTTCACTGGTTCATGCTTGCTTCTTGCATCTCCACTGATTTCTTATTTGCCTGTTGTTGTTGTTCTTGTTTGCATGTTCATCTTGTTGCAGTTTGCACGTTTGGGGTTCTGCAACCGCGATTGGAACTGCAGAATTCCTGGTCGATTGGTTGGTGCTTGCTTATTTGTTCGCTGGATGCTGCTTATTGTTGTTTGATTCAACTTTGCAGGGTTCAGGTCTTGTGGCTACAGTTGGGCCTTTTGGTGCTTCTTAACTAGGTTGTTATTCGTTGTTTTCTCTTGTTTGCCTAATCTTTGTAATGTTGGGGTGTTGCATCTGTAGTTGGATCGGTTGTTACATTGTTTTGCAGTTGGCTACCCATAAAATACTATTAAGATAAAATAACATACAAAATTTTGCAGTGGATGTAAATTGCATCTCTTACGGCTTCAACCAGAGTTTGTCGGGATCCAACTATATTTCATAGCTGGTGATGCTTTTTCCATGGTTTATGTCTTACTATGGTTTCATAGTTATGAGAGTAAGTGTTTCTATCTGAGCGATATAGTTATTCTATCCCTTTTTTTTCCTCGTAAACTTTCCCGTTTTTTACCTTTTGTTCTTCCGCTCTATTATGTGTTTCTGGTTCTATAATTTCTCACGTTTCTGTGCTCGTGGGTTCCCAGTGTGGCGATCTGAAAAATTGTTATCTCCATCTATATATTCACATCATGATTCCAACCGACTACTGTTTGGTTGAATACTTCGCCAATTTTATGAACGTGGCTTCGCGGATAGGTGCTATCGAACTATGGTAACTCGTGTTCGGTGTATACATCTTGCACCCAGAATTTTCGTGCTTTACAATTCAACCCCACACTCCTCAAACTCGCAACCCTTCCTCTGCCTATGATGAGTCTATCTGTCTAACTTGCCTTTCCATACTTAGTCGAGTTTTCAAAGTTTCGCTGGTTCACACGTTCCCAGGTTTAGAAAAGTTTAAAAGCATTTTGTCGCTCCCCTCAATCCCCTCTACCTTCCGCCCTTCCCAATGGACATTAATTATTCTTTAAAAAGTGACAATCGACTAGACAGGTTCAAAAATATTGGATTTAATAAGCGGAAAGCTCGAGGACATCTCCCATTAAAATGCATAGACAGACGAATATTATGGGATCTGATAATTCTTTTTGCATGCATTTTGAATTTGCAAAAAAAAAATATTGGCTCTTTTAGTTTTTTAAAGGCTCCATCATAGTAACAGTGAAATACTGTACTACCTCACTGCCATCCACGAACGTGTCATCCATAGAGGCCTTGACATCATGTCCCTCTTTAGTACTGTGCATATGTTAGATGTTGTCAGATTTGAGAATCTGCTTGGATATGGGAATGTTATTACGTGCTATTAGTCACTATTCAATGCACATATTCGAAAAGATTGGCATTAATAATAGAAAAGATTGAGGGCATCTGTCATTAAGATGAATTAAACCAAAATCTACGGAAGATCATACTGTCATCCTCTAGCGTTTCTTTTAAATACTTATTGCCATTTCTCTCTATCATCAAAGAGTTGGGCTTTAGGGTGCCTTCATTCTAATGTTCCCGGTCATGGACATGTAAGACAACTTAGAGATGCCATTGAGGCCCAAATGAAAGAAGAGAGACTAGTTTCATGTGACGTGTGCTTTGAGCCAAAAAAAAACTCTATTATCCAACATAAACTTAGACAGGGGAAAAAAAAACAAGTATCTTCTGGTTGGTGTTCTCCTTGTATTTGATGCTTTGGTTGGTTGAAAAGCCTGCCTGGAGATTGTTTGTTGATCTTCTTTGTTTTCTTCCTGGGAGTTGGAAGGGATTTTTAGGTCACGTGAAAAACGCTCCTTCGTTGAAGTATATAGTTTCTTCCAACAACACAAATTTGGCAAGTGTATCGAATTCTGCAGAGCACACAAAAATTTGTCTTCGTTAGAGGAGTTGCACTTACCGTGGCTTGAAAAATGGTCTGTGATATTCGAAAATGACGTGAAATATTACTCCATTCGTGAATGTACCCAGAAGCGGGTAAGAGAAACTGTATGGGTGGATAAAACGACATACTAAAATTACAAAAGTTTATATTTCAAAGTTTGTTGAGCTACTTCTGGGTGTGGTAACAGACTTGACAGAAAGCCACGTTCTTTGTCAAAGTTTGTTCACTATCCTCTGGATGTAGTTACAAACTCCACATACAATCAACTGTCTATTGCTACTGCACATTTTTTATTTTACTAATCCTATGCATATAACTGGATTATGGACTGTGCAACATTTTCCGAGGATTACTTTATACTACCACCTTTTGCAAGAGGTTTCGCGTGTTCAAGTAATGATTTAGTTTCTGAAAATCACCTTTTACTACCACCTTCATGTAATCATCTTATTTCATTCTTTAGAAGAGACATTAATGTAGTGGTGTGTTTCCAGATCTGTTTCAACCTAATGTCAATCTTCGTGCTATTTCCCTTGCGTTGGATGGGGAAAATGCATTTCTTCTGTTGCAGTTTATACGATATTTGATAAAAAAAAATGTTAAAACCATATAGTTTTTTTTTTTTTTTTTAAATATAGAACAATGTATTTTTTTTGAACAGATGCCTGTTCAGAAAATTTTAGGCATTGTTTGGGGTTCACGTCCTTCAATGATGTTAAGTAATCACAAAATTAATATTGTTTGTGCCAATGCAATTGAGCCGTCGTCCACTATGGTAATTTCATTAACACTACAATGTCAGATAATAGATGTCTGGCATGTGCCTAATGTCAAGGTCATTATCGCACAGGACATCCAATGTCCAAATATTTATGGACTCAAACCAACATTGTAGATTTCATGAGAAAGCAACACTAAAGTCGATGTTCTTTGTAGGTCTGACAATCCTGCAGTTTAAGTACTTTGACAATGACAACCCTGCTTATTCACCGCATTGTCACAGTGCAATCAATAGCATTGTTTCCATTTCCACCGCCAATGTCAATGTCTGAGGCTGAAGCTATCTGGAGCCTGGGGTCACCGCCTATGTGGATTCCTGAAGGTGAAACTACCTGGATCGAAAGTTTATTGTATGTCGAGTCTCTTGTTGCATCCAGAGGTCGCTCAACACTATTTGACATAGAAACTGGTTGTCTGTCAATTCTGTTACAACTTTGGCATAAAACGTTCTGTAATTTCATAATATTGATTCAAACACCCATACAGTTTCTCACGTTGGTTGGTATCTAATTTTATAATTTCCTTCTGAGTGTATTAAGGCATGGAGTAATATTTAGCGTCACTTCTGAACATTCCAGACCTTTCTATGGGCCGCCATGTCTACCACCCCTACAACGAAAGATATATTCCGATGCGATCTGCAACATTTGATACACTTGCCAGACCTGTGCTGCCGGAAGAAGTCATGTACTTCAACATAAGAACATTTTGTAGTTGGATTGGACATTACTTCCAATTTACTGTAATAAAACAAAGAAGTTCAACATATAAATATTCAGGCAGGCCTTTCAACCAAACAAATGATTGAATACAGGGGGAATAGGAGTCACAACATACTTGAATTTTTTTTTTCTATCTCGGTTTTGTTTTGTAATGTCCCCCACCTCTTAGGGAGGTGATGAGGAGACTCAGTGGCCTGGGCACCCCCACTAGGTCATAGTCTCACATTGAGGGGGGAGGTCAACTAGATTAATGTTATATTTTTTAAGTTGACTTGAGAAAGGGAAATGATAAAAAGGAGGGAAAGATAACTCAACAGAAGAATAGAAGTTAACCCTGGGAGTTAACTTAACTCAACAGAGGATTAGAAGGAAAGGTATAAGTAAGAGGCAAGGGCGCACCTATTAGGCATTCTGGATTTGGCATATTGCTTGTTATTTCTCTTGAGCATTCAGTTTGGGGGTTTTGCTGTACAAACCCTTGTGAGCAACTCAGTGGTGAAATATCCACTCACCTTGTTCCACAACTTGGTCTCAGGGATGAAAGATTCCTCCACACCATTCTATTCTTAGCATATATCTTCCTAGTGCTTCTGAAGATAACATGGCCGTATTGTTTTGAGGAGTTTTAGCAAGGGCACACCATTTTGAAGAGAAGGGTTCGATCTAGCCAATCAGGAGGAGCGTTGGGAATTTCATCAGTTGGGTTTTACTTGCAGGCGCTCCATCATAATTTTGAGTGCTTTTCCAGAGAATTTTCACCATCATACATTTAGATTCCGAATGGGGCGATTTGGAGGCAAGGAGGACGTCCCACCATTTTGTATTTCTCAGATCTAGAGAGATCCGCTTGAAATCTGGGTCTAAAACTTCACCCATAGGGTTCTCTTAGCCCGATCTACATTCTGGGAGAGTTTCAGGGCATTTGGAGGCTTTTCTCATCAAGGCCGTATCACCAAGGGTTTCAACCATCCAGAAGGGCGCAACTTCAGCAGAAGATTCAGAGTAGGAGGGGTTTTCCTTGGATGTTGAGCTTGAGACTTCAGGAGGGTGATCCTATCATCCCGATCTATCATTTGGTTGAGTTTGGACTCGCTTGGAGCCTTCCTTCAGTTGGGCCGATTTATTGAGGGTTTCAACCTTCTAGTGGAGCGCGACACTTTCCAGCTGAGGGACATTGGCATTCATTTCTGCATGTATTGGTCTTCATATCTTATTCATCCTTTGGGAGGCTTATTGTATTAGCGAGAGCATTTTGTAGCAGCTCATACTTGTCTTGCATTGGAGCCATTTGAAGATTATTCCAGATCTGCTCATTCTATTGTATCTGACTCATGATTCAATAATAAAGGTCAGATTTATGCTTATGCTTTATATCTTGAATGTGTTATGATATTCATGTGTTGGATGAATCTGTTATAATTGCATTTAATAACTCAATAACACCCACACATCAACAAATCAGTGGTATTTAGTGATTCCAAGAAATTTTTTTGGCTTGGGATCATTATAGTGGTATCAAAGCTTCGATCCTCCAAACCCGTGGAAGGATCGGCGCATGCAGAGGTACAGTGGTATTTTCATGGGTCGAAGGAAGAAACCGAGCAGTGAAACAGAGGCTGAAATGGAAGGGTCAGGGGATGACCATGAGCCTCTAGGCTTGGCTCTCATAGCAGTCGAGTTTGACAAGTTCCAACAATCCGTCAACCGCACGGAAAGCAGATTGGTCCAACACTTGGGCGAGTACCATGAAACCAACAGAAGCGGACATTCCGAACTCTCTGAAACTTTGAAGAGGGTTGACGAGAACCTGCAGATAATGAAAAAGAATCAATCCAAGCTAAATGAACTTCTGATGCAAGTGACCCATCAAGGGAAGAACCCTGATACGTATGGGAATAAGGAGGCTGGTGGAACCCATGAGGAGATCAGGTATAATCCGAATAAAGGCCCCAGATCTGAAGGAAGTTTGGAAGGAGACACAACACAGGGTCAAATGGGTAGTAGG
>JZKD02S1988189.1:252963-269038 GCA_000966675.3 Picea glauca
CTTCATTCGGGCTACCATCAAATCAAGATGAGGGAGGAGGACATCTCAAAAAAAACTTTTAGGTGTCACTACGGCCATTACGAGTTTTTGGTAATTCCCTTTGGGTTAACCAATGCCCCAGCCACATTTCAGTCCTGCATGAACCATGTGTTCAACAAACAACTAAGGAAACACTTGTTGGTATTCTTTGATGACTTGCTCATTTACAGTAAGACCTGGGAGGAATACCTTCGACATGTGGACCAAATCTTGTCAATCATGGAAGAAAAGTCACTATACTCCAAGGAATCCAAGTGTGAGTTTGGGATGACAGAGGTGCTCTACTTGGGACACATCATAGGGGCAAAAGGGGTACAGGTACACCAGGAGAAAATAACAACCATTAGGGAGTGGCCTATTCTAAAGACACTCACAGAACTGAGGGGATTCCTGGGCCTATGCACATATTACAAGAAATTTGTCAAAGGGTTCTCTCAACTATGCGCACCCTTGAATGACCTGACCAAAAAGGGGTCCTTCAAATGGAATGACGAGGCCCAAACCATGATGGAGAGAATGAAGGAAGTCATGAGCACTTGCCCAGTTCTAGCTCTTCCAGATTTCGGTATACCCTTCACCTTGGAGTGTGATGCCTCGGGGGAAGGTATAGGGGCCATATTAATGCAGAACAAGCACCCCCTTGCCTATGAAAGTCGAAAACTCAGGGGTCCTGAGCTACTTTACAACATTTACGATAAATAAATGCTGGCTATCATGCATGCACTAGCCAAATTCAGGCAATATTTGGTAGGTGCAAGGTTTGTGGTCAAATCAGACCATAATAGTCTTAAATATCTATTGGAGCAGAAGGATTTGAATGAAAGACAACAAAAATGGGTAAGCAAAATACATGCCTACGACTTCGACATTGAATTCGTCAAAGGGAAGAACAACGTAGTAGCCGATGCATTATCCAGGAGGCCATCCATTTTTTCCATGTTCGGTATGTCAGTTGACTAGAAGGATCACTTGATAGTGGAATATGAAAAGGATCAGTTTGCTTGTCAACTGTTGGACGGACAAATACCAGACGACAACTTCAGGGTCATGAAGGACCTTATTTATTACATAGGCCGAATCTTCTTAGTTCCTGGATCAACTCTCAAAGCTAAGATCCTGCATGCATGTCATAACTCACCCGTAGCAGGACATCAGGGCATCAATGAGACGTACATGCAGGTGAGAGAGAGGTTTGCATGGAAAGGCCTCAAGGAGGATGTGATTAAGCATGTCAAAGAGTGCACTACATGCCAAGAAAACAAGGATGAGCACAGGCACCCTGCAGGATTGTTGCAGCCCCTACCCATTCCAGAGCACAAGTGGGAAAGTATATCCATGGATTTCATCACCGGGTTTCCTAGAGCACAGGGGAAGGACTACATTTTCGTGGTGGTAGACAGGTTGATGAAGTTTGCACACTTCTTTTCCATAGCCACAGACTTTAGTGCAACACAGGTGGCTGAATTATTTTTCAGAGAGGTGTTCAGACTACATTGCCTACCCAAGACCATTATCAGTGATAGGGACATCAGATTCATGAGTACATTTTGGCAGGAGTTGTTCAGATTAGTGGGTATGACATTGACTCCTAGTACTAGCTATCACCCTCAGACGGATGGTCAGAATGAAATAGTCAACAAATGGGTGGAAGGCTACCTTAGAAATTACGTAGCAGGACAACAAAAAGCATGGGTCAGATGGTTGCACTTGGGAGAATATTTCTACAACACCACCCATCATGTATCCATAGGCATGACACCATTCAGAGATTTATATAGCTATGATCCCCTTTCCTTTTTGGATATTGCCTTTGGGGACAACAGGGCACCCATGGTGCAGGATTGGGTACAACAGAGCCAGGACATTCTCCGGGAGTTGAAGGATCATTTACAGAGGGCACATAATCAACAGAAGGTCTAGGCAGACAAACACAGAATGGAGCGCACTTTTGAAGTGGGTGACTTGGTTTATTTGAGGCTCCAACCTTATCGACAGGCCTCAATTAAAAGAAGCAGAGCATAAAAACTACAACAACGTTTCTTTGGGCCCTACAACATCAACAGAAAGATAGGGGCCCTGGCTTACGAGTTAGAGCTTCCACTAGGCATCCAGATACACAATGTCTTCCATGTATCCTGCCTGAAGAAGGCCATTGGACAAAACATCTGCCCCATTGAGATGCTACATCCCATGGACGAAGAAGGTCAGTTGGTGTTGATTCTGGAAGAGATATTGGAAGTTTGAGAAAAGAAGCTCCAGAAGAGAAGCATCAAGGAGTATCTGATCAGGTGGAAAGACTTGCTCATTGAGGATGCCACTTGGGAGAGTGAGCAGATGGTACGAGATGAAAGTTTGGAATTGCTTGAGGACAAGCAATTTCAAGTAGGGGAGACTGTAATGTCCCCCACCTCTTAGGGAGGTGATGAGGAGACTCAGTGGCCTGGGCACCCCCACTAGGTCATAGTCTCATATTGAGGGGGGAGGTCAACTAGATTAAAGTTATATTTTTTAAGTTGACTTGAGAAAGGGAAAGGATAAAAAGGAGGGAAAGATAACTCAATAGAATAATAGAAGTTAACCTTGGGAGTTAACTTAACTCAATAGAGGATTAGAAGGAAAAGTATAAGTAAGAGGCAAGGGCGCACCTATTAGGCATTCTGGATTTGGCATATTGCTTGTTATTGCTCTTGAGCATTTAGTTTGGGGGTTTTCCTGTACAAACCCTTGTGAGCAACTCAATGGTGAAATATCCACTCACCTTGTTCCACAGCTTGGTCTTGGGGATGAAAGATTCCTCCACACCATTCTATTCTCAGCACATCTCTTCCTAGTGCTTCTGAAGATAACAGGGCCATACTGTTTTGAGGAGTTTCAACAAGGGCACACTATTTTGAAGAGAAGGGTTCGATCTAGCCAATCAGGAGGAGCGTTGGGAATTTCATCAGTTGGGTTTTACTTGCAGGTGCTCCATCATCATTTTGAGCGATTTTCCAGAGAATTATCACCATCAGACATTTAGATTCAGACTGGGGCGATTTGGAGGCAAGGAGGACGTCCCACCATTTTGTATTTCTCAGATCTAGAGATATCCGCTTGAGATTTGGGTCTGAAACTTCACCCACAGGGTTATCTTAGCCCGATCTACATTTTGGAAGAGTTTCAGGGCATTTGGAGGCTTTTCTCATCAGGGCTGAATCACCAAGGGTTTTAGCCATCCAGGAGGGCGCAACTTCAACAAAATATTCAGAGTTGGAGGGGTTTTCCTTGGACGTTGAGCTTGAGACTTCAGGAGGGTGATCCTATCATCCCAATCTATCATATGGCCGAGTTTGGACTCGTTTGGAGTCTTCCTTCAGTTGGGCCGATTTATTGAGGGTTTCAGCCTTCTAGTGGAGCGTGGCAGTTTCCAGCTGAGGGACATTGACATTCATTTCTGCATGTATTGATCTTCATATCTTATTCAGCCTTTGGGAGGCTTATTGTATCAGCGGGAGCATTTTGTATTAGCTCATACTTATCTTGCATTGGATCCATTTGAAGATTATTCCATATCTTCTCATTCTATTGTATCTGATTCATGATTCAATAATAAAGGCCAGATTTATGCTTATGCTTTATATCTTGATTGTGTTATGATCTTCATGTGTTGGATGAATCTATTATAATTGCATTTAATAACTCAATAACACCCGCACATCAACAAATCAATGGTAGTTAGTGATTCCAAGAAAAAAATTTGGCTTGGGATCATTACATGTTTCCTGACAGGATTTGTTTCCCCCATAACTGATGTCACATAAAAGGACTCCCTCGACTTTGAATTGGGCCTGAATCACATTTCTAAGTTGTCTCAGATGTCAATGGTTAGGAACATTACAACGAAGGCACCTTAAACCCTGAGTTTTCGATAACAGAGGGAAATTAATACTTAACAAAGAATGGAATGTTGAATAACCAACCAATGCAAGCTGGCCATACATAGAAGAGACAAGCTATTCAGAAAACTGGGATAGATCTAGTTGGAAGCACCAATTAAGTCCAAGACCCGAGATTGATATTCAACTTGTTGTTTTTTACGAATCAAGCATTTGATCATTAAGAAGACTGTCAACAAGCTTCATTATTTTACATATTTTTTATTGCTCGGTGGCAGGCCAAATGGCAGTCATTGTGACAAATAATCTTAGCTGTATTTTGTAACCCATCTTATTTGAATATAGAATATTTGTGGTTTTATTTTTTTATGGTGTTTTCCAATATCTGATATTGCTTTTCCTTTTATTTTGTACCTTTTTCTGTGTGTTGTTAAACATTGACGACAAGATTTTCTTTCTGCTGGCCAGTACTTCAATTTAAATAAAGGATACTCTGTTCGTTCCTTACATTTTACATGGAAGAATAATTTTTCATATGCCATACTTATGTGGCGCCGACCCTATACTTAAAGAAATAAATTGGAGGACCCGTCCTGCTTTCATTCTTCGGGTCCTGTAAATAGAATGAATTAATGACTATTACAACAAGGCAAATCAAGTTTTGACGCCATGTTCCTGTTCAATATCTTGCATATATTGCAACTTCTTATATTTGATAATATCCGTGCATATATACTAATATGAGTACTATTGGAATAAATATAAAAACTTTCTCTTGGACAAAACTTAGCCAATTATCTGGCCACTGGGTCCGGGGTTTGCGATATTCAACACCTATTTCACCTGTTCCGTCATATACATCTTGCAGCCAAAGAACTTCTGTGATCTCCAATTTACGCTTTAACTAGTGAGAACTCACCAGGGGTTCTAAAATATTGGCATTAATAAAAGAACAATAGATTTTCTTCTGTGAGATACTTAGCCCTTTTCCCCTTTTCTTCTTCCTGTCTATTATCTCTTTCTGGTTATATACTTAGTCACCTTTCTATGATCGTGGGTTCCAGGGTTGGCGGGCTAACATATATTCATCTCCATCTATGTCCTTACATGACAAATTTGACCGACCGCTGTTCCTTTCCATACTTAGCCAATTTTATGGCCGCGGTTGTCGGGTTGGCGCTTTTGAACTCTGCTACTTCTTGTTGCATTTTATACATCTTGCACTCAGAACTTCCATGGTTTCAACAAAATTTGCGAACCGAACAACATCCTGCAAATTGGGAGATGATTTGCATTTGAAACATATATAATCTATTAATATATATTAATATGAATATTATTGAAATTAATATCAAATCTTTCTCGTGGCCAATACTTAGCCAATTATCTGGCCACCAAGTCCCGGGTTCGGAGTATCCAACACCTATGTCCCCTGTTCTGTCATATACATATTGTAGCCAAAGAACTTCCGTGATCTACAATTTATGCTTTTACTAGTGAGAACTCAACAGGGGTTCGAAAACATTGGCATTAATAAATGAAAAATGGATTTTCTACTATCAGATACTTATCCCTTTTCCCCTTTTCTTCTTCCCGTCCATTATCGATTTCTGGTTATATACTTAGTCTCCTTTCTATGATCATGGGTTTCAGGGTTGGTAGGTTGAAATATCTTCATCTCCATCTATATCCTCACATGATGAATCCGGCCGACCGCTGTTCCTTTCCATACTTAATCAATTTTATGGCCGCAATTGCCGGGTTGGCGCATACGAACTCACCTTTTCTTCTTCCCGTCCATTATCTCTTTCTAGTTATATACTTAGTCGCCTTTCTATGATATATGATTCTAGGGTTAGCGGGCTGACATATCTTCATATCCATCTATATCCTCACATGACGTGTCTGAACAACCATTTTTCCTTTCCACACTTAGCCAATTTTATGGCCGCGATTGCCAAGTTGGCGCTTATGAACTCAACTGCTTATTGTTCCGTGATATACATCTTGCACTGAAAACTTCCGTGATCTACAATTCCACAAGAGCCTCCTCATATACATTAACGTCGCTCAAAGTATCTGTCGCTGCCTTCCATCCCCACTAACTTCGCGTCCTTCCTAATATACATTAACTATGCTCTTACTAGTGACAACTGAACACACTGGTACAAAATAATTGGCACTCGGTCCTCCACCATATACTTGACTACCGAACTCCGACATCATCCCCTCTTCTGTGTTACACATTATGCATTCAAATGTTCTGAGCTATACAATTTTCCCGTCGGGGCCTCGCGTCTTCTGGGGAGACCTTGTCACCCTATTTTGGATCCTCGCGTTGGCGGGTTCACTCCAACTCCTAGTCACTATTTCCTGTTCTGCCCATCCTCGTACTTCTTTCTAGATATGAAACACCAAAGGTTTAATACTAAAATGACATCATGCAACAACCGTAAAGATTGTCATTAATAAGAAAAATTCTCGAGAGCCAACCATCTCTACAGAACTTGTCCATAAAACTGCAAAGAAGATCTTGCCAGGTAATGGAAAAGATATTACAAATTTCAATATATGAGAGAAAACAAGTCCCGACCAACGTTTCCCTGTTCCATACTTGGACACCTTTTTGATTGCGGGTTCCCGGATTGACGGCCTCAAAATTGTGTTTCGAATCTTCCGCGAGTTGAAAACAGTGCCTAGAGTTTTGCAATATACAATTTGTCCGCAGGAATGTATAAAAACTCTTAATTTTTTTTCTTCCCCCCCCGCCCTCTATTATCCCTTTGTGGTTCTATATTTAGTCGCATATATATGATCACAGACTCATGGATTCGCAAACTAACAAATCTTTATCGATATCTTCACACCATGAGCCCAACTGACCATGGTCCCTTTCAATACTTAGCCAATTATCTGATCACCGGGTCCCGTGTTTGCAGTATCCAACACTTATGTCCCCTGTTCCGTCATATACATATTGCACCCAAAGAAATTCCGTGATCTACAATTTATGCTTTTACTAGTGAAAACTCACCAAGGGTTCGAAAGGATTGGCATTAATAAACGAACACTAGATTTTGCTTATGGATTTCAACAAATTTGCAAACCAAACAAGATCCTTCAAGTTGGAAGATGATCTGCATTTGGACCAGAAATAATCTATTAATATATATTAATATGAATACTATTGGAATAAATATAAACACTTTCTCTTAATTTTTCCTTTTTTCTCCCCCTCTATTATCCCTTTGTGGTTCTATATTTAATCACATCTATATGATCATAGCCTCCTATATTCACAAATTGAAAACTCTTTATCTCTATATTCACACCATGAGCCCGACCGATCGTGGTCCCTTTCCATACTTAGCCAATTATCTGATCACCGGGTCCCGGGTTTTTGGTATACAACACTTATGTCCCCTGTTCCATCATATACATATTGCACCCAAAGAACTTTCGTGATCTACAATTTATGATTTTACTAGTGGGAACTCACCAGGGGTTCGAAAGAATTGACATTAATAAACGAACAATAGATGTTCTTCTATGAGATACTTAGCCCTTTTCCCCTTGTCTTCTTCACGTGTATTATCACTTTCTAGTTATATACTTAGCCCTTTTTTATGATCACAGGTTCCAGCGTTGGCGGGCTGAGATATCTTCATCTCCATCTATATCCTCACATGAAGAATCCGACCGACTGCTGTTACTTTCCATAGTTAGCCAATTTTATGCCCGCGGTTGTCGGGTTGGTGCTTTCAAACTCTACTGCTTCTTGATCCGTGATATACATCTTGCACTCAAAATTTCCGTGATCTACAATTCCACCACAGACTCCTTATCCCTTTTTCCCTTTTCTTCTTCCCGTGTATTATCACTTTCTGGTTATATACTTAGTCACCTTTCTATGATCGCGGGTTTCAGCATTGGCGAGCTGACATATCTTCATATCCATCTATATCCTCACATGACGAATCTGACTGATCCTTGTTCCTTTCCATTCTTAGGAAATTTATGGCCACAGTTGCTGGGTTGGCACTTTCAAACTCTACTGTTTCTTGTTCCATGATATACATCTTGCACTCAAAACTTCTGTGATCTACAATCCCACCACAAAATCCTCAAACTCACAAGCTTCACTCTACCATGGTTCACAAATGTTTCAAAGTATCTGTTGCTGCCTTCCATCCCCACTAACTTCCTGTCCTTCCTAATATACATTAGTTATGCTCTTACTAGTGACAACTGAAAACACTGGTACAAAACAGTTGGCATCCGACCCTCCACAATATACAAATTGACTATCAGATTCCGACATTGTCCCCTCTTCCGTGTTACAGATTATGCATTCAAATGTTTTGAGCGATACAATTTGACCATCGGGGCCTCACGTCTTTTGGGGAGACCTTGTCACCCTATTTTGGATCCTTGTGTTGACGGCTTCACGAATCTCCAATTCTTAGTCATTTTTTTGGGTTGGCGCTTTCGAACTCTTCTGCTTCTTGTTCCGTGATATACATCTTGCACTCAAAATTTCCATGATCTACAATTCCACCACAGACTCAGCCCTTTTTCCCTTTTCTTCTTCCCGTGTATTATCGCTTTCTGGTTATATACTTAGTCGCCTTTCTATGATCGTGGGTTCCAACATTGATGCACTGACATATCTTCATCTCCATCTATATCCTCACATGACGAATCCAATCGACTGCTGTTCCTTTCCATACTTAGCCAATTTTATGGACGTGGTTGCCAGGTTGGCGCTTTCGAACTCTGATTCTTCTTGTTCCGTGATATACATCTTGCACTCAAAACTTCCGTGATCTACAATTCCACCGTGGACTCCTCAAACTCGCAAGCTTCACTCTACCATGGTTCACAAATGTTTCAAAGTATTTGTCGTTGCCTTTCATCCCCACTAACTTCCTGTCCTTCCTAATATACATTAGTTATGCCCTTATTAGTGACAAATGAACACACTGGTACGAAACAATTGGCATCTGACCCTCCGCAATATACAAATTGACTACCGGATTCTGACATCGTCCCCTCTTCCGTGTTACAGATTATGCATTCAAATGTTCCGAGCGATACAATTTGACTGTTCGGGCCTTACATCTTCTGGGGAGGCCTTGTCACCCTATTTTGGATCCTTGTGTTGACAGGTTCACAAAATCTCCAATTTTGAGTCATTGTTTCCTGTTTCGGCCATCCGCGTACTTCTTTCCAAATATGCAACAACAAAGTTTTAATACTAAAACGCCATCACGAAACAACCATACAGATCGTCATTAATAAGTCGAAGTCTCGAGGACTAACCATCCCTACAAAACTTGTCAAGAAACATGCAAAGAAGATCTTTCCAGCTAAAATTTCAATATATTAGCGAAAACAAGTCTAGGCCAGCGTTTCCCTATTCCATACTTGGACACTTTTTCGATTGCGGGTTCTCGGATTGACGACCTCAAAATTGTGTTTGGAATATTCCGCAACTTGCAAACAGTGCCCAGAGTTCCACGATATACAATTTGTTCGCTGGAATGCCCCGTCACAAGCCCAACCGTCCGTCGTTCCTTTCAATACTTAGCCCCAAGTTGGCTGTATTTCGATGACATTGTACATTTACTGTGTATCCCTGTTTCATACTTAGACATTTTTTTGATTGCGGGTTCCTGGACTGGTGGGCTTAGGATTGTGTTTCCAATGTTCCATGACTAGCAAACAGTACCCAGAGTTCCTCAATATACATTTTGTCCACAGGAAACCATCATCATGCCCGAGAGATACAATTTGACCCTCGGGCCCTCACCTCTACTGGATGTATCTTGTAGCCCTATTTCAAAGCGTCACCAACCACTTTCTATAATTAGCCATTCCTTACTTATTGTTCCGTGTCCCCGCCACCTTCCTACTTCTCTTTGGAAATGCAATTGGTAAGATTTAATGCTAGAACTTCATTGTGCATGAACCTTAAACATGTCATTAATGAACATCCTCTCTTCCATGGTACACATTTTGCATTCAAGTCCCAAAACATACAATTTGACCTTCGGGAAGTCACGTCTCCTGGGAAACCATTGTCACCCTGATTTTGAGGCCCGTCTGACGAATTTCCATTCTTGCCCATTTCATGGAATCTATTTCGCAGTTCCTCGGGTTGGCGGGTTCACGAAATATCCAATTCTTAGGCATTGTTTACCATGCTCGACCAAGGTTTACTTCCAATAGTTCATTATGAAACATCTGTATTGATCACCATTAAAAAGCAAAAGCGTAGACGAGACAGTGAAATTTAATTAAAGCTCGACTCATCGAATTTAAATTATTTTATCTTCTCTTATTTTCTCTTTATGGGATATATATTAAAAGTTTCAATATATTAGAGAAAGAGAATCCGCCCAACCGTTTCTCTATTCCATAGTTAAGCCACTTTTTTTGATTGCGGGTTCCCGGGTAGGCGGGCTCACATTTGCATCTTCATTGTTCCGTGTCCTGCAAACATTACCCGGACTTCCGTGATATACAAATTGCCCTCTGGACTGTCTTATCATACCCTCTTCAGTGTTATGCGTATGACACTCAAAATTTTTTGAGACATACAATTTGACCCTTGTGCCCTCACCTCGAACAATTGTACCTTGTAACCCTATTTTTAAGCCCGCCCGATCGCTTTCCATAATTAGACACTCCTTAACTTCTCTTTCCCGTCCCCGCAACCTCCGTACTTATTTCTTAATATGAAATTAGAAACCTGTCATGCTAACAACTCACCATGTAGGAACCGCCAACATTGTCATTAATGAGCAAAACGCTCGAGGAGATCTCCCATTAATACGCATTAAACCAAGATCTGTGGAGAGTTATATTGTCCCTTCCAATTTTTCATCTCAAACACAGGTCATCATGTTGGCCCATTCAATAAATATACAATGCTTAATCGCTCATTGCTGTATCGCCCATGTTCGCACTTCTATGTGTGCAATTACTAGTATTTAATGTTAACAACGCATCATGCAACAACTGTCGAAATTGTCATTAATGAGCGAAAGTCTCGAGGAGATATCCCATTCATAGGCATTGGACCAATATTTTTGCAGCATTATATTATCCCTTCCAAATTTTCATTTCATTCATCGTCTGGAGAAAACAAACGTTCTTGTAAAATTATGGCAGCATTTCGACAACAATTTTGTGGAGATACAGTAAATATCTTCTGACATCAGGACCAAAAATTCTAGTGGTCCATGGCATACTTTTACTATTCATCCAGTTCCGCCCAGAATGAAGTGATTTGGACCTCTGGAATCGCTCGTGCAGGCCGCATCCATGAGGTTTTTGACTGTAAGGAGGTGGTCTCTTGGTGCGCTGAAAAATATATTCCAAGCCAAAGAATTATTCCACTGTGCGACCATTCTCCTGTTTCTTTGTCACCTCAGGTATTCCACAAGATGTTAAAATTTCCGGAGCCAACATTGAACTTCAGAGGACAAGACTGCAAGCAGTTCCTAGAAAAACATGATAACGGGTTGGACATCTTAGCCGAGTTCCTCAAAGACCCGACAAGAGTTCCTGAAGATATCACAAAGTTGCAGGTAAGTTCTCTTAGAAATCCATTCTGGGAAATTGCTTGGTTGTTTACAAGAATAACGGGACAGGCATCCACGACAAGCATTTCCCGTATAATTATTTATATTTTTTACTTCACAGTCAAGGAACAATTCATTTTCGATTGGGGGAAGCTAATTTCAATTGAAATCTGTTCCCAGTTGTCATGATTCAAAGAATCAAATAAATTTTATATGTCATCCTACTTGATTTTCACAATAGTGCATTGTTGTCCGTTTCCAAAACTATCTCTTTCTAAGAAAATAAACCGTGGATTCGACCCAGTAACATTCTGGTACCAGGCCCTGTGGAGGCACAAGGCCTCCCATTGTTTTTATGAAATTTCTAATGACTTTGTCTCAGTTTTCAAAGATTTATTGTTAGGGAAGGATGCTCCACGGATGTCTGGCCAGGCAACCAAGTTTTTGAACAGGAAGGGAACACTTGAACAAAAGGAAAATCACAATGTACTAATGGTCTTTGGCTCCAAGGAAAATCCTGCTTTCCTTCCATGCCACATCATGGACAAGATGTTTGTTGCAGAAATAACAAGGCAATACAACCATTGGTTGCATTTTTTTCCATGACAATAAAAAAAACAGTTCATTCCTCTGCCCTGGAAAGTCAGGGACTTCGTGTGCAAAAATGTCAACAAGATTGACAAATTCATAGGCCATTTCAAGAAATTGAACCTAACATATGCTGAAAGGCTAAAAGGGTTCGACCCTAATGGTATTTTTCGAGAACATTTACTAGAATTTGGATTTAACAACTCTTTTATCCATAGACGCCTGACCGAAGATAGGGACATTGACGACAAAAATTCTGCTTCTGCCAATTGCAACATAGAGACATTGCAAAGCGTGATTGAATTGTATAGACAATAGGGAAAAGTATCTGGTGAGAAGAGTGCCAAGTCCCCTGTCAACACTCCCAAGAGCACGACATCACAGAGCATCGCTTCAACGACCCAACCAAGTAAGAAAGCAACCCATAAATCTTCAAACGAAGGAGATAAGAACCCTCCTCACATAAAAATTGATAGTTCTCACAAAGTTCCACTGACGAAGAAGAGAAAAAACATTGTAGGGGAGGCAGACGAACCTGAAATTGAAAGTGAACAGATGCAACTTGAAATTGAAACTGAGCACATGCACAAAGTTTGTCCGTCCACAATGGAAATAGCCGAGACCAACATTTTTGACAAAGATGAATCCTTCGTATTCCAGAGCGTTATTTTTGACAACCAATCTAAAAATATGGTAATTGAAAAGAGAGATGTAACAAATAGGAAAGACAAATCTCGCACAGAGATTAAATTTAAGAAAATACAGCCATCCCAAATCTCCCTATTTCACCGCGTAACCGGTGATGCTCTTGATGATTCCATTGGAGGAATTGAAGCGGATAATGCCAGACTAAAAGACCGCGTCAAGGAATTTGAGGAGGCTTTCATTGCTACCCCAGAGTTTTCCGGTCCTTTAGAAAAAAATGTGCCTTCTACCATTGCATCCAAGATAAAAGTATCCTCGACCCTCCTTGCATCATCTAGAGCCCTTGTAGAGAATAACATCAAGAAAAGAATGCAGCTAGTTACTAAATCCTGGGAAACATCACAAAATATAGCTTCCTTCCGAAAGAGGGCAAATGATTTGCACGAACATTTGCAGGTGAATTTAAAAAATGATCAATGTTTTTATGAAAAGGTGCTGACCCGTTTTGCCAACCATGCCATCAACACCTCGGATCTGAAAAGAAGACAAGAGAATCTCCCCTCCCCAAAGAGGACCAAACAATTAAAAGCATGCTGGAAAAAGAAAGTTAAGAACCTGGAGCTCATTGTCGAATCATGTAAACAAGCCATATTAGAAAAGGAAGAATTATTCACAAACCTGATCCAAATAGACTTAGCCGGAAGTACCAACGAGGTTCAAGACCCAAACTTAATTCTCAAATCCTTGTCAATGACCAAAGAAGCCTTCGATGAACAACTTGATATTTTAAAGGGGTTGTCTTTCGAAAAGTTTTACGACATCCTTGAATATCGTGTAGATGAGCTCAAGAGCTGGGTACTGGACTATTCGACACACAATGAAGAAATTGAACATAGTCTGCATAGTATTTCAATGGATCTAAGGAAATTAGAAAACGACCTTTTCGACATAGAAATCCAGGATGAAATCAACGTGCCCCCCATGAGAAGCTACATTGAAGAATGGTTCCAACGGAGAACATAAAGCCTCATCGAGGAAGGGTAACAACCAGTTGACACGATTCCAGTGACCATCGATGACAACAACAAAAACGCATTGGCTTCATAGTAAGTCTATATTGATGTCATCTTGTTTTCTTTATCAATCCAGTTATTATACCTCTTTAAATAGAAAAATCTAACCAAACACTCATAACTTCCAATTTCTTCTTTTCAGGTCTTCCTCTCTACCGTCACACACTTCTTCTTTCTACATTCCTAATTCTTGTACTTATTTCTTTTTATGGTCCAAGGGAGCCCCAATTCCAGTCTATATGACAAACACATTTAAATTTCCAGAAATATGGAACAAATTCCAGAAATATGTAACAAACATTATTAATTTTTGATAAATTTCAAAGAAAACTAATTCAAGAATGCTAAATTTTTTGTGTCTAGGAACCTTTGTTGCAAGACATTATTAGTATTCTATTGTATTTGAATGTTTAATGTGTATGCTTCAGAAATATGGAACTTTGATAAATTTCAAAGAAAAAAGATCTTTTGTTGCAAGACATTATTAATATTCTATTGCGTTTGAATGTTTGGAACAGATTCCATAAATATTTTTTTGATAAATTTCAAAGAAAACTAATTCGGGAATGTTAAATTTTTTGTGTCCAGGAACCTTTGTTGCAAGACATTCAAAGTCCAACATCATAACACTTTTTTAAATGTTAAATCTTTCTTGTACTATAAAAAAAATTGTATATAATACACACATACTTCGAAGTTATTTTTAGTGTTGTTATCTGCAACATTTTCATGCCTACTCATCTTCAAATACTTTGAAAGATCTTGGAACAATTTCATTTAATTTTACTTTAATGTATTTTACTTTTATGCCTATTCTATTGTATTTGAATTTTTAATGTGTATGCTTTAGAAATAAATCTTTCCTGTACTATCAAAAAAATTGTATATGATACACACATACTTCAAAGTTATTTTTAGTGTTGTTATCTGCAACATTTTCACGGTTACTCATCTTCAAATACTTTGAAAGATCTTGGAACCATTTCATTTAATTTTACTTTTATGCCTATTCTATTGTATTTGAATTTTTAATGTGTATGTTTCAGAAATATGGAACTGATTCCAGATTTTTGATAGATTTCAAAGAAAACCTGAACCTTTGTTGCTTAAGAAATATGGAATAGATCCAACCTTTGTTTAATATTCTATTGTATTTGAATGTTTATTGTCTATGCTTCTTGGTCCTTTTTCCCAGGAACCTTTGTTGCAAATCATTTAGACATAAGTTTTCTAAGTACCATGTTTAAACTATATACACCCCAGGAAAAAACTTCCTCGTTCACATATTAACGTGCAGGGTCATCTACAAGCCAAATATCTTGTGACTACCCAGTGGCACGTTGCCACAAAGTCATTCTCTGCATGGATACCACATGTACTTCAACTTGCTTCCCACGTGTCTGTACTCGATCCCGCCATAACAGTGCATTTATTCCCATTCCAACCTGACAGAGACTATGCTACCATGCAACACTTGTTTGACATATTATCTAAAGAAACACTCATCTTTCACATCGAATTAAAATCACTTTACACACTTATCTTTCACATTAAATTAAAATCACTTTGAAATTGTGGCAGGGAGTGTGAAGGTGGAACTAAGGTGAGACCTAATACAAAGATTAATTTAATATTTAGCGAACATGTTGCAAAGAGAGACGTCCCTTGAAAAGTGGCCCAAATCGACAATGAGAAAATGAATACATGAGGGCGTTTTACTAGATAAAAGAATGTAAGTGCTAGATAAAAGAATGTAAGCATAAGGTTAAACAACAACAATGAAAACACTTCCATATGACAAACTCCATCAACATTATTCGGAAGAATAAAAATTGATGAAATGTGAAGGGATACAACCCAAGAGAATTACTTGCAAATACCCCAATTAAATCACATGGAACCATTATAATATTTAACTTATATGCCTTTGGTCACCCACATAGGTGTCTCCTTAAAATGTTGCTTAATGTCAATAAAAAGGATATATATATATATATAATTCCATGTGTATTCCTTCCTAGAGGAAGGAATGTGGTGATGATGCGATGTCTTATCACTTGTGGAAGTTCTTGTAAGAGGTAAACGTCATGGCCATGCACCGACTATAATGGTAATTGTTGTTGGCATAGGATAATAATATCCCAATGGAGGAAACCCCCTTAGAGACAACCAAGTACTCCCACAAATGTATTCCGAAAGTATATAGATACGATATATAAGATTACATTACATGGTTATGATACAATATATAAGGTTACATTGTATG
>JZKD02S1988189.1:269088-294619 GCA_000966675.3 Picea glauca
TAATATATAAGGTTAAGTTGTATTTATCAAAAAAATATACAAGTGTATATCATATGGTTACTTTGTAATATATAAGGTATATCTTATAAATATAATACATAATAATAAAGGGTTTATAAATTGTTTTTATAAATTGAAAATCTTAAATTCAATTTATAAAAATAATACAAATATTTTGAAGAAAGTGGTAACAATTTTAATTGGAAATACTAATAAATAATTGAGATAGAATGTGAAAGAATGAAAAGATAATTTACAGAGTTTCGAATAAAATTTTCAAAGAATTTTTTTAATATATGTGATTGACAAAAGAAAGACAAAAATTTTATTAATGAAGTTAATTATCTAAAATATGAAGTATGAAATCCTTAGAAGAGAAATGAAATTCGAGAAAATGGAATGTAATATCCATATTTTGATTCCTAGTATATATTTGATAAAGATACATGAAAATAAATAATGATATGGTTATTTGTGGCATGGGAAGTTTGCAATACATCATAATGTAAATGATACAAACATCTTGTACAAATTCCTAGTGTGAGCCAAAGGGCCAAGTCAAGGCCAAGACTTCACTAGATAATGACAAGTATTACACTTAGTGGTATGTTTTAAAGTTGTTTTCCCCTTTTGATATGTTAGGGATATAATTCAACATGTCAAGTTATTGGTGATGTAATTGAAGATGGTTGTCATAATGAAAGTTTCGACAACAAATATGCTAGATGGGCATAAAATTTGCCAAATGGAAAACTGCAGTTTGTAGATGGCACATTTTGGCAGAATTTTGGTGCAACGACTTGCAATTGAATCATACACAAGATACACGATTAGGATGTTGATTTTGAGAGAAATGACGTGGACATTTTTTTCACCTTGATGGTCATTCGACCTAGCAGAGGACAATTGGATCCTTCTACATTGCAACTTGGCATTTGATTGAGTTGTTAGGCATTTTTAGGGACGTGTTAGACTTGTAACTGATTCACTTCTCTTGGTTCACTCTCATCATATTGGAGTTCACATCAGTGAACAATTTACAAGAATTCTAGCTCACATGATTACACAGTGAGGTTTTTTAGAGTTTTCAACATCCAGATTTGGTGGTTTTTCAGGCAGTTCTTCATTGAGTCTTAACTAAGGAGTTTCAACATGAAGAATTGAAGATGATGCCAGTTTATGCTGCATTGCTGGTATTATTGTTCAGACTTATGATTGAGGGGGAGAATGTTAGCCTCTTACTCGTATACAATCATGAAGTCCTGGTATACCACCTTTGTATATTTCACATCCTAGGATATAGTTGTTATCCTAAGTGTGTTTCTTGATTCCTATTTTTCCTCCTCCTACCTTATCTTTTGACGAGTTGTCGATGTGAGAGAAATTGATGTGGTTTCATTATTGTATTATATATTTGTATCATTAAAATGAATAATATAGTGGAGATTGTGGCTTGAGACCTTTTCCAACAAAGTTCTTACCCTCATATTGTGTGTTCTATTTCTTATGTAGTAATTCATGATGGATATAATTATAAGACATATGAATTCAAGAAGAAGACCAAGTGGCTAATCACAGGTCATTCTAAATGTAATATGTTGTATACAAACTTTGAAAAAAGAGTAACTAGATCACAAAGTTGCATTGTGAAATTTTCTATTATGACTAAGATATTTAAGATGGATGAGCCATATATTTATGTAGAAGCATAAAAAAGGAATGAATGGAATGAAGCTATGGGATATGAGTTTAATGCCTAGGTGAAAAATGATACATGGGACTAGGTCAGTTTACCCAAAGGAAAGGATGTAATTGGTACGAAATGGGTGTATAAGACTAAGCATAAATTAGATGGTACAATTGATAAACATAAATCCCGTTTAGTTGCCAAAGGTTATGCACAAAAGGAAGGAATTGATTATACATAAATATTTGTTCTAGTGGAAAAGTTGGACAAAATCATGATGGTACTTGCATTAGCTACACACTGTAAGTGGGCAATTTTTCAAATGGATGTTAAATCAACTTTCTTAAATGGTTATGTGGATGAATAAATTTATGTAGAGTAACCTGAAGGTTTTGAAGTTCCATGTAAATAATATCATGTTTATAGGTTGAAGAAGGTTTTTTATGGTCTCAAACAAGCACCAAGAGCATGGTATTATAGGATTGATAAGTATTTTTCAGGATCATGGTCTAGTTAAGAGTTCGTCTGAACCAAATATTTATATTCTATAGTCAGGACAAGATATTCTAATTGTTGCATTATATGTTGATGAATTGATCTATATAGGGAATAATCTTGGATTGTTTCAAAATATTAGGTCATATATGATTGTTGAATTTGAGATGGCATTTCTTTGCGAGTTGCATTATTTCTTGGGCTTCGAAGTATGGCAAAAGGAAGATAGTATTTTCATGTCACAAGCCAAGTATACTTAATATATTTTGAAGACGTTCGATATGATGAGTTGCAAACCAACTGTAAATCCTTTGGAAGTTGGGTTTAAGTTATACTGAAATGATGATTTCAATCCAATTGATGTTACTCTATATCGCCATTTGGTTGGAACTTTGATCTACCTAACCACAAATCGACTAGATCTTACTTTTATAGTCAATATGGTATCTAGGTTTATGTCAGATCCTAGGGAAATACATTGAAAAGTAGTTAAAAGAATTATGAGGTATTTCCATGGTACAATTGGCTACGGTTTGGTATACAAATCTACAAGGACTTTAGATTGATTGGTTACACAGATTCAGATTGGGAAAATTGCATGGATGATAGGAAGTCAACTTTAGGGTATACATTTAGGATGGGTTCATCAATAGTTGCTTGGAGTATGAAAAAGAAACCTTCAATTTCTCTCTCCACGATAGAAGCAAATCACAAAGCAACATCAATAGTAGCTTGTAAAGTAGTGTGGTTAATTTTTTTTTGGAGGATCTACATGAGCAACGAGAACAACCTACACAGTTTATTTGTGATAATCAAAGTGTTATTCAAATGACTAAGAATCCAGTTTTTCACAAGAAGAAAAGCACATTGATATACAATATCATTTTGTTTCAGATTTGGTTCAATAAGGTGTGATAAAGATTATGTATTTCAGTATAGAAGAGCAGGTTGCAGATATTTTTGCAAAGTCACTACCAAAGGACAAGTTCTACAAATTTAGAGATGATCTTGGAATCTTTCCAAATGATCATTATCGGGGAGAAATGTGTTGAAAATTTGATTTCAAACACATAGTGAATGCTAGATTTCAACCTCCTATAGTTATTCACCAAAAAAGCAGGAGTACCACATGCATTTACTGTAACTATGACCAGAAATACAAGAGACTAAACAATCTAAAAATATAGCAGTGGAAATATAAATGAACAACAACCACATTCACACATTGAACACAAGAAATTTCTAGGCAATGCCCCTGGAAAAATCCACAAGGGGAAAACTGGTCTAGGAGATATTTTTCTTATCAATCTAGGAGGATTTTTTTTAGTTTACAACCTCATCATTTTCAACATTAAATGTACAACAATAACTATTAAGAAATACCAATAGACCTCCTCGAAATATGTGTCAAAGACCCTAAAAAAATGAACCAGATTTTAGCCTCGAAATAAGTGCCTATATTTTTGTTGTAAGACTGTACCGTATGACCTTATTATGATAAAAAACAATTCCTCAATTTCCATGCTTAATCACTGCACCTTGCTATACAAATTTTTGTCTACCAGAGCCTTGAAAATTGTGCCTATCTTCAACAGAAAGGATGCCTCGATTTTAGTGCCCAACTCTAGTTGTATGAACCTTCTTTAATGCTAAAATTACTTGGGATGCATTCCTCCTTCTCTTCTTGGGATCTCCCCTCCTTGGGATTAATGACTCTCCCTTTTGCTGCTACTCTTTCCTCTAGCTCAATTCTCTAGGAATTTGTGTCTCTTCAACTTCCTCTCTCACTCTCCTCAAAAGGTTCGCCCCATCTCTCCTCTAGTGTTCCTTTTATTACTCATTAATGAGTAACTCCTTTGACCCTTGGTCTCCCTTGAGTGACTCTTCACCTTCCCTTGAGATCAACATGCACGACTTAATCATCCATTGAGTTCACTTAAATCACTTAAGTGACCCACTTTTCATAAAGTCGCTTTTGGCTCAACTTGAATTTATAAATCACTTCATAAAGTCACTAGAGCGAGTTATTTGCTCGGACTCATGCCTAGGCGTAATAGATGCAGAAGTACCACCGAGCTACCAAAATCTAATTAAAGGTTGGGTTAATGATTCATTTGTATTCTCTAGATCTATTTGTTGTTAGTATTGTTATATCTCAAAGGTATATTTTGAGAGTGAGATATTGTTTGTTGAGTGAATTGTGGATAGATTGTTGAGTGATTTTATGAGCTGACTGTTTCATGTGATAGCTCTTGCACATGTAAAAACATTTGTCTTGGTAGTGAGAATTATTTGAGCTAGTGTGTTATTGTTGAATCTCTTGTGTTGCTCCATTAATGTTGGTTAATATTTCTTCAATTACAAAATTGTAAAATAAATATATAATATGATCAAATATGCACATGGTAAATACTCCTAGGAGCATAAGGGGCCTATGAACCAACAAAAGGGGAAAATGAGGGGTGGAAAAATGAAGCAAAATATCTTCTGTCATCACCCACTTTCCTGTGTGAGTGGGAAGACAAGACAAAGATAACTATAAATTGCGCTCCCATGACTGTTGAATTAGTTGATCACTCCCAACATTATTCTACTTGTATTTAAGTGGCATATGTGACAAATGAATCCGTGACTTTTTATCCCATGGTTGTTGAATTAGTGGAGCACTCTTGATTATTTTTCACTTATCTTTAAGGGTGGATGGCACCTTTTTTACCACTGGGATATGATTTCTTTCGCTATTGAAGTTTTCTCATATTGAATAGTCTCCCATACTTACCATCTAGTCATTTCTTTCCCTATAAAAAAGATAATCTCTTTCCTCATTCCAACATTTAAGTTTTCTTGGTTATGCTTACATTTTCCTTATTTTGTAATCATGTTTTCCCTCTATTATCCTTATGTCAAAATTATGAATATCTGCCTTGTGAAGAAGTGTTATTCCCCTTGAATGTCATAGTGTGATAAGCTCCCATAGAATAAACGATAGTCCAACCATGCTGAGCTATGAGATAATCCAACTTACTAAACTCATTGATTGTTTTTCTTGGTTGTTATAACTCTAAGAATTGCACCAGTATACAATAACCTTCTCGCATGTGCATTGTGTCATGTAACCTTATCATCTAATTAACTAGGTAAATTAAAGAATTCCCTATACCATAGAAGCAAAAGGAGTTGTTGAACTTGAGTTTGAGAGAGGTTAAGAGAAAGTTGGGTAAGTGGAATATTGATCATTGATGTAGATGTTAGAGGATACATAGTATATGTGTAGTGGCGATTGAGCTTTGGATAGTGGTAATGGGTTGAGGTTGAGATAGATATATGTTGGAAAAATTCACCCTTGTTGCGTTATAACCTATATTAAGGGTGGCATATACAACATATAGCTATGATTGGATATTGAATCACTTCTACGAAGTTGGCTCCATGTGTATCACATTTGTTATAGATAAGTACTGTCATCTTCTTCACCATGACATTTTCGATCGGAAATTTGTTTATGGACTACTAGAATTATGTAATTAAAGTTACAAGAAAGTATTCTTAGAGTGGAGGTTAATCCAATTTGCATATTATTACATAAAACTCCATTCAACATCGTTAGAAACCCCAAATTGAGATATAACTTAGACTTTGGATATAGATGATTGCATTGTATTCAATTTTATATATTGTTGGTTACTAACTTATAGTGCCTAGGATAGTTTATTATCAACGAATGCATGCCACCCATGGCGAGCCCTTCTATGGTAGATGGATTTTTTTCTACATTTGTACAAGGAGAGAAATTTGAAGCTATAGATGAGGATGATTTGGAATGGTACCTTTAGAACTTGTTGAAATGTGTTCTTCCATTTACATCAAGTTGTCAAGAGAATACAGAGGGAAATACAATCTCCTCTAATTTCCCACCTATCTAAGGATGTAATTTGTAAACGATCAACTAAGAAGTGATGTTGAGAATTTTACCTCAAACTTGAAATTCAAACTCTACCCCAATCCTCATAAGCCAAGCATGGGTACGTGAGATGAGATTAAACAAGAAAAATACAAAAGTTAACATGGAATATATTAACAGCTTATATTAAAAAAATGTTAAGGAGGCATTTAGTTTAAAATGTAAAAACAATACCTTTCTCACAAAAGTCTCAGGAAACGATGTATATAACTCTCTACCTTTAAAGGACATTATATTATGTAGTGATATGTAGTGATATTATGTAGTGATATTTTGACCCCTTTATGAGTTGTCATCCTTATATATTGATGAGTTGGTAGTGTGTTTGAACTCTTCAATTCACAAGGTAATTACAACTATGTACTATATATTGATATCAATTGATATGGCTTAATCCTTTTATGAAAGTTCTTGTGTTGTGTTTGCTTGCTCTATTATTTAACATGGTATCATAGCTCCTTTAGTCTTAAGGGCCTGGTAGCTCCTCATGGTAGTAACCCATGAGGGGTTTGAGTCCATGGTAGTGATCCATGAGCTATTCTCAACATGTTAGATCTGGATACAAAGGTCAAGCAATTCCAGCTTCTAAAGCAAGCAAGAATATAGATCTTCATCAGTTTGGACACCCTTTTTTGGCAAAGAAAAGGTCACCGTTCTTTCATTTTTATCATTGATTTAATTGTAATTTTTTTAGTATTATATCGAATAATATTTCTTTGCATCTTGAATATTTTTCTTAAATTAAAAAAGGAGGTGCCATAATCAAATCTTATGGTATTGATATTTCCATCAGATCTAGCCAACCTTGTTATAAAATCATATTGTTTAATATAATTTGAATCTTCATTTTGAGATATGGTTCATAGATTTGTAGTATTCTCCTAAAAATCTGATGACTATGGCCCATTATACACAATGGTTTAGTCACTTAAGAAAGCAAGTATTTGTATTTTGAATATGTTGTCAATGCTTCATGCAATCTACAATCTATGAGATCACAACTCATGTATTTATCTAGCTCCTCTTTCAACAACATACACATGCCCGATCAAAACATTCTTGGTGTTCGTATTGGAGGCGCATGTGTCATTGGTGCTAGTGTATACTTGGAAATCTGGATGTGACTATTCTTGATGAGGTCATACTAATTTCAAGTGATGAAGTTGTTGACAGAGCCATGCATCAATCGACATGTGCAACCGAAGTTTCCAAGAACTCATCCCACACAGAGTTGATGTCTCCATGCAGGGTTATAGTCATTGATGGATGCTCCTTGGAAACTACAATAGTGAAAGATGATGATTGTTAATGATGTAGATCCACTTTGGTTGAATTGAGTTTGATTCCAGTTAGCCTGCAAAAATAATTATAATAGTGCATAGATTTGAAAAACAAAACTGATAATTACGGTGTGGTCGGAACAGATGGAGGCTCAAAAGCATGTGATTCCATGGAAAATACATTAGAACTCAAATATGAGTGTCAGTGGATGATACATGTGGCGATCAAGGGGGTAAAGAAGGATGAGAGTACATAATATACACCCACATGAAGAGTAGAAGGCCCACACACTGCTGGAAGAGACCCCACACATAGCTAGAGTGCACTAGGAATTATCCACCTGTCAAGAGGAAAGGAGGTAATACACTTCTGTTTGGTATGGGAAAGTCTCTTTTTATCCCACATGCAATACCTATTTAAGAATCTTTCTTTAATATTCAAATTTGTCTACTCTACCATTAATAAGTGAATTGGAGGAGATAGTCGAGCATCAATGTTCACTCATTGTATATGTGTGAGTATTTGCTTGAGGAGTGGGGTGTTGGAATTATGCATAGGTGGGATTATGTACAAAATCAGTCAGTGTTTGCCAGGGGATTGGTTTGTTGGAATTATGCATAGGTGGGATTGTGTACAAAATCAGTCAGTGTTTGCTAGGGGATTGGTTTGTTGGAATTATGCATAGGTGGGATTGTGTACAAAATCAAAATTCATTTGACCTTAAAAGGGCACCTTGGGTGCCTCCTTGAATTCTTAGACAAGTTGATATAATTTTCAAAAGCCATTAACAAAGTGGGGATACACGGATGATAGTGGTTGTGATTGTTACAATGATCCAATAACATGGGAATTCACCAAGTGGGGCTACAAGGATGAGGGTGAGAGTGGTTGTGATTGTTACAATGATCCAATATCATGACAATTCATTATGATGATCTCTCCCAATAACATTATTTATTTATTTTCGACTCAATAACATATTTTTCCTTTGCTCTGGACTCAATAGCATTTTGAACAAAATAGTTGAAGGCTTTTCCCCTCAATTTGTTGGAATCAAAATATATCTTTCGAAATAGTGAAAAGAAGTCTACTTGAAGGATTTATGTACCACATCAATTAATAAAATAATAATTTTTTGGAGGTATATTTTTTCTAGATCCACCCAAGATTAGAATAAGATGGTCTAAGGTACACTTGGTGTTTGTGTGTGATGAATAATTTCTTGGATGCTTGATAGATACTTTTTTACCAGTTTTGACACTAACATTTAAAATTATACATGGAGTAAAAAGGCATAATTTTTTTGATCAAAGAAAGACATCAATTCAATCATACACAAAGAAAAAAGATGAGAATTATGAACATTTTTCTTTGAATCAATGAACTGTAAAAATTAAAGAAGAATGTTGAGTCATTGAACAAAGTCATTGAATTGTATTGTGAAAACTTTCAAATATACCTACCTGAAATTGGGTAAGGAGGTCATTGTCATCAAAGACAAACCATTGTAAAAATCACACTTTTGGGTGCATGATTGGAAGTAGTTGACACCCTATTTTTTTTTTATAACAAGTGCAATCAAGAGAGTACAAATGAGTGAGTGCAAGAGAGCATGATACAAACAAATTCAAGAAAGCATTACAAATACAAAATTTGTAAATGAGGAAAGCATTTGCAAAATGTCACTCTACTAATTAAAGAACTAGAAGACTCCTTATATGAATTGGATAATTGGTTTATTGATCTTCTCAAACAATTGGATATGAAGGGTAAATTGATTGAAGCATTTCAATTAAAATTATTTGAAAAGGAGAAGCAAATTCAGAACATGGTCGATGCAACTTGTGATGCAATTAACCTAACGGAAATGATTGTTGTTAATTGTGATACAAATCACCTAATCAAATGATATGATTCATCATTCCTTGACTGGCCATGAGAAAGAATCATTTATAAATAGTGAATTAATGAAGACAAGTTCTGAACATGAGTCACGAGAAGAAGCACAGAGTGATACTGGAAGTAATATCAGTGAAAGTAAACTTGAATTTTCTTTTAAAGTTATAAAAGAAAAATGTCATGAATGCATGGTAGGACATTAAGTACATAATGATCTTTCCAAGCCCATCATCATACCTCGGGAAAAAATCCACAACACCAAACATATAACAAGACATGGATATGATAAGGATGTTACCTTTCATATTCTCAACTATTTTAGACCAATCCACTTCTATAGTGCATGATTATTTCAAGGAGATTCCACTTCACTTGTTTTAATTCAAAATCTAAATGCCAAGTGCCATTATTGTCATTGAGTTAGTCACATGGAGAATTAGTGTTTTGATTTCCATCCTTGTCTTCATTGTGGTACGACAAATAATCTTTTAAATATATGTAAAAAGAGGAAGAATGTTAAAAGGAATATAGTTCATTATGAATGGATAAGTTCTTTAAAATGGAATCAAGAAGTCAATATTTTACACAAGTCTTACCATTTAGTTCAAACATAGGTAAAGAAACATTTGAATGGTAAAATTACAAAAACAGTTGGATTTCGATTAGTTATTTTAGATGATGATTTTGGGAATGAATGGGGACCATTCTAAAAAATTGAAAATTGAATACATTGATGAAACAAAAGGATACTCTCTTACACCTCAAGGGTGGGGGGGGAGTACATTGATCAAATGAAAATGGTTATTGTTCAACCAAAACCATTAGATACATGGTATCGATTGAAACTGGTTATTTTTCACCAACTAAAACCCCCAGATATAATGATGAATGAGATATTCAAGAATCCAAAATATCATCTTGGATTCCTTTGATAATCTTCTCTCCTTGCACTTGAAAGGGGGGAATATAATTGATGATAGTAATGCTTCAAGTTCCAAATCCCTATCAATTAAAATTTGGGAATTTCAACATGGAAACTGGTCTCCTCAACAAGCTATCTACAATCCAATCAACTTGACATCCACATATTTGGGAAAGATTTAGCATGGAATCCTCTCATTGATGTTCAACTATTCATTGAGATGTTATTCAACACCTAATTGTGTCAAAATTTAGAGAGAACTTCAATGATCCTTTTTATTCACTGATAGTGGAATGATGATCCTATTTTTTCACCAATTAGAAAAATACACAATCTTATTCTAGTGAAATTACTTAGAAAATGATCAAATTATCAAGTAATCAAGGAATATGTAGGTCACATAGATCACATAGGATTGCTGAATTTGAGATGATAGATCTTGGTGAGTTTCATTATTTGTTGGGAATTGAAGTACGACAGAAGGAAGATAGTATTTTCATGTCACAAGCCAAGTATACATGAGATATTTTGAAGAAGTTCAACATGATGAGTTGCAAACCAACTGTAACTCTTTTGGAAGTTGAGATATTGATGCTACTCTATATATTCATTTGGTTGGAACTTTGATCTACCTAACTACAAATCAAATAGATATTATTTTTATAGTCAATATGGTATCTAGGTTTATGTCAGATCCTCGGGAAATACATTAGAAAGTAGTTAAAATAATTCTGAGGTATTTGCATGGTACAATTGGCTATGGCTTGGTATACAAATCTACAAGGATTTTAGATTGATTGGCTACACAGATTCAGATTAGGAAGGTTGAATGGATGATAAGAAGTCAACTTTAGGGTATGCATTTAGCGTGGGTTCATCAATAGTTGCTTGGAGTATTAAAAAACAACCTATAGTTTCTCTCTCCACAACAAAAGCAAATTACAAAGCAACATCAATAGTAGCTTGTAAAGCAGTGTGGTTAAGAAGAATTTTGGAGGATCTACATGAGAAGTGGAAAAACCTACACAATTTATTTGTGATAATAAAAGTGCTATTCAAATGACTAAGAATCTAGTTTTTCACAAGAAGAAAATCACATTGATATACAATATCATTTTGTTCGAGATTTGGTTCATCAAGTTGTGATCAAGATTATGTATTTCAGTACAGAAGAGCATGTTGCAGATATTTTCACAAAGGCACTACCAAAGGACAAGTTATTCAAATTTAGAGATGATCTTGGAATCTTTCCAAATGATCATTATGGGGGAGAAATGTTGGTTTAATGTTTCATTTATATTTTCTAGATCTTATTGTTGTTAGTATTGCTATATCTCAAAGGTATATTTTGAGAGTGAGATATATATCAAAGGTATATTCACCCTTATTGCTTTCTAACCTATATTAAGGGTGGCATATACAACATATAGCTATGTTTGGCCAATGGATCACTCCTATGAAGTTGGTTCCATGTGTAATATCACATTTATTACAGATAAGTACCTTTTCATCTTCTTCACCATGACATTTTCGATCATAAATTTGTTTATGGACTACTGCAATTATGTAATTAAATTTACTAGAAAGTATTCTCAGAGTGTATGTTAATCAAATTTGCATATTATTATATAAAACTTCGTTCAACATCGTTAGAAACCCCAAATTGAGATATAACTTGGACTTTGGGTATACATGATTGCATTATATTCTTGGTTACCAACTTATAGTGCCTAGGATAGTTTATAATCAACGAATGGATGCCACCCATGCCGAGACCTTCTATTGTAGATGAATTTGTTTCTCCATTTGTACATGGAGAGAATTTTGAAGCTACATATGAGGATGTTTTGGAATGGTACCTTTAGAACTTGTTGAAATGCCTTCTTCCATTTACATCAAGTTATCAAGAAAATAGGGAGGGAAATACAATCTCCTCTAATTTCCCACCGATCTAAGGATACAGTTTGTAAATGATCAACTAAGAAGTGATGTTGATAATTTTACCTCAAACTTGAAATTCAAACTATACCTCAATTCTCATAAGCAGGGCATGGGTATGTTACATGAGATTAAACGAGAAAAATACAAAAATTGACATGGAATATATTAACAACTTATATTAAAAAAATAAATAAGGAGACATTTAGTTTAAAATGTCAAAACAATACCTTTCTCACAAAAGTCTCAGGGAACAATGTATATAGCTCTTTAATTTTAAAGAACATTATATTATATAGTGATATTTTGAATGTTCAAATATTTTTTCTAAAAATATTTGAGTCAACTTATTCACTATTATAAAAGAATCTAGGATCGTTTAAGAATGTTTTGACTTAAATAGGGTAATTGCAGTCTTTCTTGTTAGCCCATGAGTCTTTGGACAATCACAAATTATGAGATCACCTCTTTATGAGTTTTCATCCTTATCTATTGATGAGTTGTTAGTGTGTTGGCACTCTTCAAATAATGAGGTGATTACATCCATGTACTATATATTGATATCAATTGATATGGATTAATCCTTTTATGACAATTCTTGTGTTGTGTTTGCTTGTTCTATTATTTAACATGGTATCATAGCTCCTTGTTGACGGGCGAAATCGACCGTCCGTCAACTGAGAGAGTGGAACCGGTCCGGGGTTGTCTAATAACCCAAGCCGTTTGGGATGAACCACCCTGACGGGTTTAGCGGCTCCGTTAGCCGATCTAAGGTCCTAAGAAAACAAAAGAAAAAAAATCTAAACTAACTAATCTAACTAAAAACAAATAAAACAAACTAATAAACTAATCTAACTAAAACTAACTATTAAATAAAATAAACTAGAACTAATTACTAAAACAAACTAAACTAATCTAACTATTCTATATATACAATCTACTAACTACTACTATACTAACTCTAACTAATTAACTATCTAACTACTAACTGAAATATAACTTATTCACAAAATGTACAATATCTACAATTTACAGATTTAAATAAAATCTGAAAAATTCATTTGCAATTCTGCCCTAAGACAGAGAAATGTATTTTTTGTTGATTTTATAATTTTATGAACAGAGATAAAACAAAAACTAACTAAACTAAACTACTAATATACTAATTCTAATTACTAATCTAAACTAAAACATATATCTAACTAAACTACTAATAAATATACTAAACAAATCAATAACAAACTGACCTGGAAACGCTCTAGGTTTGTCCTGTGTATGATGATTGCCTTAGCTTATCGGAGGGAGGAAACCCGCACCGAATTATCCAGAAGCTTCTCGTAAACGATAGCTACAGTGCTCTTTAATATATTTATAGGACAAACAAGACATAAAAATCACAACAATCATATGATTTATAAATCTTTACAGTTAGATAAACCCGTATGCAAAGACTTATACAAAATAATTCAATTGATGAAGAAGAGAAATCTGTCGTTCATTAACTGAATAAAGTAATTGCTGTGTTTTTGAATATTGAAAGAAATCAGACATGGATCATATTAATTAAATCATATCATTTTGCAAAAGAATATGATAGCTAAAGTAGTCACTAATCAAATGCAAATTGATAAGCCTAAACATGAAACAAAAGATTGATATTATGAGAAGCAAAAGCTGTAGCAGAACATCAACTCCTGTCTCAGTTTGTATTAGAAATCCATAGCCTGGTTCTCCCACAAGTGAGGATGATCCTTATTACAAAAATAATAAGTATTTATAAGTTTTCCACAGGGTAAAACCTCCCTGTGGAAGTTATCAAAACTGTTTACATAAATCTGGGAAGATATCCCAAGTTTAACTAAACTAGGAAACTACAATAAAACTAAACACACAAATATCCCCTAGACTGTCCAACATGTCCCATGCAATTCGAATTTACCTGAAAATGACCAAAAACGAACAAGTTAGAAGGATTCTTTATTAATAAAATGATAAAAATCTAATCCTATAGACTAGCTATAGAATCTTGCGATTCTGTAGCTGGTCTAAATAAGACACAGGATCAACATTAAAATCGATTGAAAATCTTTTTAAGAATCAAATTCAATTAACATCCAATAGCTATTTGAAAACGAGTCATTCAATTTGAAATTGTTATATCATTCGAAATCAAACAGGATCAAAATCAATCAACCGAATACAGAGATAGGTGTACTCTGTTTCTTTTGTTGCCAAAAGTCGGGTGAACATAATCATAATCAAATAGTCTCGAAATCGTTTCATATCCAATTTGAAACTGATATAATCAAAACAAATCACAGGCAATCCTCAACAACAGGAGATACGATCGAATCCAAACAAGATCACTTTTCAAATCGTTATAAATGTATTGTCATACGATCTAGGCCGTGAGTGAGTTAAACCGTAACTGATTCACAACTGTCCACAAACGAAATCGTAACAGGATCAATGAATTAGTAACAGAGTTTGTAATAGATATCCGATCGTTTGTTATTAGCCCAATGGGCCGACAAGATCAATTTACCTTGATCAAAATCATTTCTTTTGAGCGAATTATAACTGGATTCGATAGTGATAACAAAGTCAATCAATTTGTTTTGCAAATTAAAATCAAACAGAACAACTTTTACGATGCGAATCCAGCTCATGAAAATGATCAAACTAACTGAAAATAAACATCAATCCAATCAAGCGGATCAAACAACGAGGGTTTAACATAGTCATCGTATATCAAAAAATGTTCCATGATTCGGGTGTGGATATTATTTGCACAGACTTAAATGAGAGCATTTTTTCCATAAAAACAGAGTCGTTATTCCCAAATTGGAAACGATTAGAGTTGTATTTCCGCTTTGAAAATTATATATGTAACAACCGAACTCATGAAATCATTCGCCAATCATAGCATATGAACCATAACGAAATCAAATCCAAACTTGATCGTGTTCTAAATCTAGCATGAAAAACTTTCTGTTTAAATTGGATACAAACAAATTCATTTGACAACAAACCATCAATTTTAACTCAATCGAACAAGTCCAATCCAATCGAAAATCAATCAAATCCGATAAAATCTACCAGTGACTAAGCTGGGTAAATCATGTAACCAAATCGAAATTCCATTCATTTTTAGCAAGCGAAAACACTGTACAGGATGAACACATTATGACAGAGTCGTTTCAAAATGTAAACAGAGCTATTCGAAGACTAAATTTCAATCACTATATTACTCATGGTCATTCACATAACTAAAATGATATCAAAATCATACCTGTATGGAGAGCAAAAGGCTTGATCACAACAATTTGGAATTGATAACGGCTGTGGCCGATTCAACATTCTTGAAAAGGATGGAGCCTGTTGTCTTCTGCTTCTTATCAGTTGCTTGGAGTTGGTCTCTTTGGCTGGTCAATACTGTCACTTGACTTTCCAGCGATTGAATTTTCGATTGGAGTAGGGGAACATCAATGTAGTATCGTTCCAACCATAAATCGCATTGGTCACAGGGCGACTGTGTGGGCTTCGAAAGAGCAGGTGAGGGTTTGGACATATGGCTAAGGGTTTCGTTAGGAAATTTAATCCCTGGGTAACTGGGGTCGTTCCTTAGGCAGGGGGGAAGATTAGTCACGAAATCATAAGGTGGTTCGGGGCATAAACCCTGCGAGTAAGGGTACTCGCTAGCTAAAAAACGTTCTACGTCAGAGTCCGAATCCTCACTAAGGACAATAGGTTTTGACTCAGCAGAGGGTTTAGGTTTGTTCCTAGCCATCCTTGAAATAAGACGGGTGTTCTTTTTACCCTTGGCATTAGCAGTAGGGTTTGCCTTAGTCTTTTTGCTCATAGGTTTCTTTATAGCCTCGGCCTTCTCAGTTCCAACGTCTGGTAAGTCAATAGTAGGGTCTGCCGAGGACTTAGGAGAGGGAAATAGGATATGGAAGGGCACAGGTGGCTCGGCCTTGGTTTCATTCACCACATGCTTATCAACCTGGACAGGGTCTGTATTATCAAAACCATTTCGGGCGATGAAATCCCTCCAACTATCACCGTGTAAACACAAGTGATAAACAATGATCAGTTTAATAAGTCCATAGTGGAACATGCTACTGTCATCCTTCTCCTTTTTAAACCTTTTCGACATTTTATATAGGTTGCGCTGAAAGTAAAAGGGCATATTCAATGAGTATCCCATAAAATTCATTAACAAATGCAGGTCGTAGAGAAACACGAGTCCATATCGACCTTCACAGGTCACGAACTGTTTGACTACCATCAAAGTATCGTGCCATCGTGGTTTAAGTGCAGAGATGGGCATACCTCTGTCACAAGAAGTGACCTTTCGCGAGACAAACAGTAGTGTCCATGGCACCTCCTCGAACTTAGAATTCTTAAACCAACGTTGTCCCGAGGAAGGTAACCCTGTAGCAGAACTGATAAATTCCTCGTCGATTTCCAACTGGATGTCACCCACCTTGGCTCTACAGTCAAGGCGAATTGCTGTGCCACACAGAGATTAAAACCCTCGAATCGCTGTATAAAGGTGAGCCAACCATTGTCCTCCAAATCTTTTCGGGCATTGTCAAACATTAACAAGGCTTGGTTTCCGTTTGGCTCGATTCGCACGACTGGTGCCATGGAGTTGAGCACATGGTAAGCCGAGGGTTTGGATCATAACACACACAGGAGCAGAGCTACTCGAGCTAACAGAAGTGAACGGGGATAAGGGATAGGCATAAATGCCATCGTGCGAAGGTGGTGGAGCTTATCTCTGCCATGCAAAATAGTTATTGCCAAAGTACAACCACCGGCTTATAGCTATTCTACTCATTATAGCATAGTTCAACAGTCATGTCACTTGGCCGGCCAATGAATCCAATGGTGAGTGTATAAACCAATGCGCGCAATCAACGTTACACCATAGTTTTAAACAATCAACATATAATTTGAAACCAATACCAAATGTTTAACATGCGCCAATGTATCAACTCATAACAATAGTTTAAACAATGTGCCGATGGGTCTTCATATAATCAACAAACCAATAGTTATGAAAACATGAACATAGGCGTTATATTAAAAGATATATATAAATGATTAAATCATAACCCCTACTTATTTTCATAAGACCAATGGTCAAGTAAGTCAAATAAAATGCAAATGCCAATGCATTACAAACTCAATGAAACCAAGTCACATAATCGATACAAGAATGTTCAATGAGTACAGATCGAAAGTTTTGCCAGCTGCATAACGATAAGTGAAATGTAAGTGCAATGGGCGTATTGGCAAGAAGGATAACGACAGTTCAAATAATGATTTTAATGCGACTACGAAAGACTAAGTTTTCACGCTTACAGTCGTGAAAACAAAATGAAGATAAATGTGCAAATGTCGCAAAAAATAAAAATGTCGTTTATTTGAAAATTGCGATGAAAAAATGATGTTTGCAAATCATTGATGTAGGCAGCTTATAAGACAATAGAAAAAAGTGAATTGGCTACCAACACTCCTTTAGTCTTAAGGGCATAGTAGCTCCTCATGGTAGCAATCCATGAAAGATTTGAATCCATGGTAATGATCCATGAACTATTCTCAACATGTTAGATCTGTATACAAAGGTCAAGCAAATCTTCATCTTCCTCCCTTTCGACACCCTTTTTTTTGGCAAAGAAAATGTCATATTCTTTCATTTTCTATTTGATTTAACTACAATTTTTTTTAGTATTGTATCGAATACTATTTCTTTGCATGTTGAATATTGTTCTTAAAAAAGGGGGCGCCACAATAAAATCCTATGGTATTGTGATTTCCATCGGATCTATCCAACCTTGTTATAAAATCATATTGTTTAATGTAATCTGAATCTTCATTTTGAGATCCGCTTCATAGATTTGTAGTATTCTCCTAAAAATCTGATGACTATGGCCCAATATACACAATGGTTCGGTCACTTGAGAAAGTAGGTATTTTTATTTTGAATATGTTATCAATGCTTTATGCAATATACAATCATGTATTTCACTGGCTCCTCCTTCAACAACATACACATATGCTCGATCAAAGCATTCGTATTGGAGGCACAGGTGTCATTGGTGCTGGTGTATACTTGGAAATCTTGATGTGAATATTCTTGATGAGGTCATATTGATTTCAAGTGATGAAGTTGTTGATAGATCCAAGCATCGTTCATGATGTGCAACCCAAGTTTCCAAGAACTCATCCCACGTAGAGTTGATGTCTCCATGTAGGGTTATATCCATTGATGGTTTCTCCTTGGTGACTATAGTAATGAAAGAGGGTGCTTGTTAAGGATGCTGATCCACTTTGGTTGAATTGAGTTTGATTTGAGTTAGATTGCAAAAAATAATTATAATAGTGTGTAGATTTAGAAAACAAAACAAATCAATACGGTGTGGCCGGAGCACATGGAGGCTCAAAAGCATGTGATGCCATGAAGAATACATTAGAACTCAAATATGAGTCAGTGGATGATACATGTGGCGATCAAGGGGATAAAGAAAGATGAAAATAAATGATATACACCCACATGAAGAGTAGAAGGCCCATGCACTCTGGAAGACACCCCACACATAAATAGAGCGCACTAGCAATTATCCACCTGTCAAGAGAAAAAAAGGTAATACGTTTTGTTTGGTATGGGGAAGTCTATTTTTATACCACATGTGTTCACTCATTGTATATGGGTAAGTATTTGCTTTGGGAGTGGTGTGTTTGAATTATGCATAGGTGGGATTGTGTACAAAAACAAAATTTAGTTGACCTTCCAAAGGGTGCCTTGGGTGTCGCATTGAGTGCTTATACAAGTTAATCTAATTTTCAAAAGCCATTAACAAAGTAGGGCTACAAGGATGAGAGTGGTTGTGATGGCTACATTGATCCAATATCATGACAATTTCAAAGGGTGCCTTGGGTTTCACATTGGGTGCTTAGATAGGTTAATCTAATTTGCAAAATCCATTAACAAAGTGGGACTATACATATGAGAGTGGTTGTGATTGTTACAATGATTCAATACCATGGGAATTCATAAAGTGGGGATACAAGGATGAGAGTGGTTGTGACTGTTACAATGATCTAATACCATGGGAATTCATAAAGTGGGGATACAAGGATGAGAGTGAGAGTGGTTGTGATTATTACAATGATCCAATATCATGACAATTCATTATGATGATCTCTTCCAATATTTTTTTTAATTTATTTTTGACTCAATAATATATTTTTCTTTTGCTCTGGACTCAATAACATTTTGAGCAAAATAGTTGAAGGTTTTTCCCTTCAATTTGTTGGAAGCAAGAGAGATCTTTCGAAAGAGTGTCAAGAAGCATACTTGAAGGATTTATGTACCGCATCAAGTAATAAAATAATAAAATTTGGAGGTATATGTGTTCTAGATCCACCCAAAATTAGAATACGGGGGTCTAAGGTACACATGGTGTTTGTGTGTGATGAATAATTTCTTGGATGCTTGATAGATACTTTTTGACCAATTTTGACTCTTACATTTACAATTATACATGGAGTAAAAAGACATCATTTTTTTGATCAAAGCAAGACATCAATTTAATCATACACAAAGAAACAAGATGAGAATTATGAACATTTTTCTTTGAATCATTGAATTGTAAAAATCAAAGAAGAATGTTGAGTCACTAAACAAAGTCATTAAATTGTATTGTGAATAATTTTCAAATATATCTACCTGAAATTGGGTAAGGAGGCCATTGTCATCAAAGACAAATATTTATAAAAATCACACTTTTGGGTGCATGCTTGGAATTACTCCACACCCTATTATTTATTTTTATAACAAGTGCAATCAAGTGAGTACAAATGAGTGAGTGCAAGACAACATGATACAAACAAATTCAAGAAAGCATTACACATATAAAAGTTGCAAATGAGGAAAGCATTTGCAAAATGCCAATCTACAAATTAAAGAACTAGAAGACTCCTTATATGAATTGGATAATTGGTTTATTGATCTTCAAAAACAACTGGATATGAAGGATAAATTGATTTAAGCATTTCAATTAAAATTATTTGAAAAGGAGAAGCAAATTCAGAACATGGTTGATGCAACTTGTGATACAATTAACCTAACATAAATGGTTGATGTTAATTGTGATACAAGTGACCTAATCAAATGATATGATTCATGATTCCTTGATTGGCCATGAGAAGGAATCATTTATAAATAGTGAATTAATGAAGACAAGTTCTGAACATGAGTCACAAGAAGAAGCAAGGAGTGATACTGGACGTAATATCAGTTAAAGTATACTTGAATTTTCTTTTAATGTTATAAAAGAAAATTGTCATGAATGCATGGTAGAACATTAAGTACATAATGAACTTTCCAAGACTTTAATCAAACCTCGGGAAGAAATCCACGACACCAAACAAATAACATGACTTGGATACGATAAGGATGTTACCTTTCATATTCTCGACTATTTTATACCAATCCACTTCTATAGTGCATGATTCCTTCAAGGAGATTCCACTTCACTTGTTTTAGTTCAACATCTAAATTCTAAGTGCCATTATTGTCATTGAGTTAGTCACATGGAGAATTAGTGTTTTGATTTCCATCCTTGTATTCATGGTGGTAAGACAAATCATCTTTTAAATAAATGTAAAAAGAGGTAGAAGGTTAAATGATTTTATTTATTTATTATGGATGGATAAGTTCTTTGAAATGGAATCAACAAGTCAAGATTTTACATAAGTCTTACCATCTAGTTTAGACATAGGTAAAAACACATTTGACTGGTAAAATTACAAAAGCAGTTGGATTTCGATTATTATTTTAGATGATGATTTTGGGAATGAATGGGGCCCATTCTAAAAAATTGAAAATTGAATACATTGATGAAACAAAAGGATACTCTCTTACACCTCAAGGGTGGGGGGGTGGGAGTACGTTAAACAATTGAAAATGGTTAATGGTCAACCAAAACCATTAGATACATAGTATCGATTGAAACTTAGTTTTCATCAACTAAAACCACCAGATATAATGATGAATAAGATATTGAAGAATCCAAGATATCATCTTGGATTCCTTTGATAATATTCTCTCCTTGCAATTGAAAGGGGGAATATCAATGATGATAGTCAGGCTTCAAGTTTCAAATCCCTATCAATCAAAATTTGGGAATTTTAGCATGGTAACTGGTCTCCTCAACAATCTATCTGCAATCCAATCAACTTGACATCCACATATTTGGGAAAGATTTAGCATGGAATCCTCTCATTGATTTTCAATTATTCATTGCTATGTTTTTCAACTCCTAATTTTGTCAAAATTTAGAGAGCACTTCAGTGATCCTTTTTATTCACTGATAGTGGAATGATGATCCTATTTTTTCACCAATTAGNAAAAAAAAAAAAAAAAAACTTATTCTAGCTAAATTACTTAGCAAATGATCAAATTATCAAGTAATCAAGAAATATGTAGCTATCCACTTCCAAAAATTTTGTTGTCTTTCAAATTTCATTTTAGATGAACCATTTGACATCTAGAATTGGCGGTTTCTCAAAGAGGTCTTCATCAAATAAGAAATTTCATATTGAAGATTGATATGATGCAATTTTACGCACTAGTTCTTGTTGCATTAATGGTATAATTATTCAGACTTATGATTCAAGGGGGTTTGTTAGCCTATGAGTCTTTGGATAGTCACAAATTCTGAGATCACCCATTCATGAGTTGTCATCCTTCTCTATTGATGAGTTTTTAGTGTGCTGACACTCTTAAGTTTGTGAGATGATTACATCCATGTACTATATGTTGATATCATTAGATTAATATATTGTTGAGATATCTTAAGCATTCTTCACCAGTTCTTGTGTTTTGTTTGCTTGCTCTATTATTTAACATTATTAAGGTATTCAATGAGGATCATTCCATAAATTAGAGACATGGAAAAGTGACAAGAATGGTGTAATACTCATAGGTAACTATGATGGATCCATATAAATCATTAATGTATGTGTCTAAGGCAGACATATAATTGTCTATGATAATACAAGGTTTTGGTTAAGGCCAACCTAGTCAACTTGCTACATGGGCCCCAAATATCTCTTAGGGAGGGCACTCTACCTCTTGGGTTGTGTATAAATACACATTTGAGAGTCACCTGTAAGGTCATCTAGTGATCTATCTTGATCATTAATTATCAAAGTGATTTAAATGCACCTAAATCTTGGAGTTCTCCATTAATAATGGGTTAATTTATCTCTTGTGCTTGGTGGTTCTCTATCTAGCGCACTTGTTGGATAGGTAGTCTGGAAAGAAGTTTTAGTAGTTTTGAGGAAGAATCAGTGTGCAGAGGAAAAATGAGAGCTAGAGAGCACACGACTGAGGCACATCCAACATGAAAGTGTGCAGAAGGAGGAAAGTGCGCAAAAGGAAGACAGGGCACAACTCAAATAATAAAGCTATAAGAATAAATCAAGGAAATAAAGCATAACAGGAAAATGACAACCCAACATCCCAAAAATAGAAGAACAATAAAAAAGAGACATGAAGGCTAAAAAACAGAATAAAGGTGTCGAACAACCAGTTAAATGAGATGGCCATGCATTGTAATGGGATATTTTTGGGATGAATAGATTAGGGTTTTTAGCCCTAGCTTTTGATATAAATATGTAATGGGTTGGGAGATGAGGCGTTTGGGTTGGTTCGATTTAGTCGGTTGCTCCATCTAGGTATTATCCTGATAAAGTTTGATTATGATAGATTAGTTTATGTTACAGTTTGTTTGATATTGAGTCCAGAGCTATTGAATGTAAAAATTGAAGGTTGAGAAGGATGAATACATGAATGATAGAGATATGTTACAAAATCTTGTGTTGTCTATGTTTCTGTGTTTGATTATGAAAACTATTTGCATGCATCATGGAATAGCTTCATTTGATAGTTAAAGAATGGTGCAATGATTCATGATTGTGATAGTAACACATATATACAGTAACTGGAATATGTTAAGTATAGAAATCTGAACCATGGGTAAGTTAATAACATGACATAATATAATTGTGCGCATAACATACTAAGGAAGAATGAACCAAATGTTTTCTTCCCATTCCCTTACAACTGCAAAAGCTTAGTTATTGCAGTCCCCATAGATACCTCGGGTGAGACTTCATCTGTGTAAGTAGGTGATGCTGAAGGGGCCAATGTCTAGTGGGTTTTGTTGGTCTTAGATAGCCCGAACCTTGGGTCTTACAACCCGCGCCCAGAATAGCGCCAACAAATGGTTCCGTTGTCGGGACCGAGACTTTACGATTAAGGGGATGTTTTGGAGGCCGACTAAGAAGAAGATATCAGAATGGTTGGAAATGAAGGAACATGAATTCACACGACAAGAGAACATAAAACCTCGTATGAGTGACAAGCATTGGTTTCAAAATTATGTATTCACAGATATGCATGAAATTTTCTTTGGAAAATTTCCGGTTATTTTGACAAAGTGACCAGAAATATTAGTGGAGAAAAATTGAAGGTTCAGTGTCGTAGCGCCAAGAAATTGGACTCCCGAATTGGTAATATAGATGAATTCTGCAAGTAACCCAAATAATCAAGCAATTGATTTTTGGTTGGATAACTTACTAGGTGGTTATTTTACATAGGTTGTCATAGATTGTATTCAATCATACAGTGTCGTAGAAAGGGAATTTTTCAAAGGTCCGTGCGGGAGGTTCTTGAAATCATTCAATACGTGGATAAATATGCTATTGTGTGAAAAACACGTGATGGTGATGCAATCCTACTACTAAGGGGTTCACACACATATTGGAACTGGGGGATGACAGGAGGATCATGTGAGAAAATAAAGGAAGCAATGAAAGAGGCAGGGAAGGACTGATGATGCAAGACGAAGATTTACCAAAGGAAGGATACAAGTTTGGAGAGTTGCACAGAGGGAGGAGTTACAAGAGGAAAAAGACTGAGGCTAAGAGAAGAGGTCCATGAAGTGATCTAGAGGGGAGAGAACCTTGTGCACTAGTCTGAATTGTGGAGGTACCATACCTAGGAGGAGAAGAAGAGGAGTTCCAATGCATTCCAATAAGAGAAGATCCAACAAGTCATACACAGAAAAAATCTTGCGTCGAGTCCACAACTGCATGTGCGTCACCACAATAAAAAATAATGTTTGTATATTTGTCAAAATCAATTGCAGTTAGTTAAGGAGGACCGAGTAGTAGCAATTAGAATAGTGGGAGTAGCGTGCAAAGTCATAATCCTAGTCAACCAACATCACCAAGAGGGGGGACTACATTAAACAACATGGCCGAGGTGGATAATACTCTTAGTCTGTGTAATATACCAGATATAAAAAGTATGTGGAGCAGAAATAAAATGCGAGAAATGGTAGAATAACAGTAATATAACTGGCATAATCTCCACAATAACACATAAATGATATAAGAACAACAACATAAATAACACTTTGATTCAGAAGGCAATGTTCACAGGCCTCTTCGAGGGGGCAACCTCCAGTCAAGCAACGCTCTGTTACAATAATATCCAAGCTAGGGTTTGTTGGAAATGTTTAACAGGTAGCATATGCTTGTCATTGATGGCAAGTACAGCAATGCATGTGTACAGGAAGAATGTACAAAGGATTGTTGGCATGATTTACAGGATGACTGCGTGCAAGGATGCATAGTGTTCTTATACGTGCAAGGAGCACAGGAAAGAGACCGAGAGCCGTCCGATCTCACTCGAAAATCCCAACAGCCGTTGGATCGGGAGAAGCTGCGCAGATGTTAAGCGCAGGAGTTGGCGTGTAGAAGAAGTGATCTGCGCCGTCAGATTAGAAGCAGATACCCGACAGCCGTCAGATCTGCCAAAGATGCGAGGGAGATAAGCCATCGGAGAATCGGGGATCGAGACTTTGCAATGTCCAATTCAATGACAATGAAAACCCCAAAATCGTGATATGCGATTTCACGATGTAATCAGAGCCGTTGAGCCAAGATTGCATCTGAACCGTTGATCCAACTCACGACAGCAGACCACGTCAGCAAGGGACACGTGGCACAACCAGGGAATGACAGGTGTCAGGCAGATTCAACACTTCAGGCACATGTAAGTCACGAATCAGAGTGACACGTGGCAGGATCTAACACGTGTCAAACCACATGTGACGTCAGCAGAATCATCGACAAATCGAGAGTCTTGAGACTAAGGGTGCAAGGCCTGTTGAACCCCGAACTGCGAGAAGAGACCACAGCCGTGGATCTCAAATAGGACAAGTGTCAAAGGATTCAAGAGGAGTCGACGTGGAATGACAGG
>JZKD02S1988189.1:309636-327172 GCA_000966675.3 Picea glauca
CAACAATGAACTTGTACTGAAATCAATTATATAAATAAAATTAACAAGAATTACAAGGTTTTATAAAGAATAGTGAATGACACCAATCCTTTTTAGAGCACGAACTCTAGGAGACACAAATTCCCTTCTTAAGGGCACCAACCCTAGGAAGCACCAACTCCCTTTTTTTAGGGAAACAACCCTAGAAAGCACCAATACCTTGTCTTTAGGGCACCGACCATGGGAAGCACCAACTCCCTTATGTTTACTTAGTAAAGGATATGAATCCTTCCTTGCTCCTCCCTTCCACCCTCACTGTTGGATTAACAATACACCATATTTTTTACGTGGAAACCCAAAGCGGGAGAAAACCACATAACTCTTTTTCTTATATGTCTTGAAGAATTATATTCATTGGAAGCCTCGACTTCCTTTGTTTTCCAGCTACAACTGGAAGGAGGCTCCAACCCCTAGTTTCTCAGGCTACAACCCGAGGGAAGCTCCAACTCCCCAATTCTTTGGCTACAACCAGAAGGAGGCTATAACCCCCTATGTTCTACGACTACAACCAAAAGGTGGCTACAATGACCTGTCCTTGACCCGTCCAACTGCTATGCCGTAGAAGTAGAGTTATGGAACCACTGTTACACTATCACTGTGAGATATACCACTGTACAACTATACCACTGATCTGCAACCAACCTGTACAACTGCCCTGCAATCAATCTGTACCTGAATTGAACATGTATCAACCATATTCCTTCAAAGTGTGTGTATCCTTTACATACCAATATAGATTTGTTCCTTGTAACTTGTCCATATTCATTCAATTCATTTTTGAATACCCACTTTGTGCAAATCACATTCTTATTCTTTGTTCTTGGAACCAATTCCCAAGTGTCATTCTTCTCTATTTGATCCAATTATTCATCCATGGCCTTATTCCAAAATTCATCCTTGCTGGCCTCTTCAAAACTGTTTGGTTCAATTGTAGATGAAAGTTCTAGGTGCGTTGGTTCTAGTGAACAGATTCTTCTTCTAGTCTCAACTCCTGCATCTTTGTTTCCAATAATATGATCTGAAGGATGATTCTTCTGTACTTGTTTGCTAGGTGTCTTTGGAGGAAATTGCTGAACTTGCTCTTCTACTTCTATCTAATCCTCTTCATCTTCCCCTTCTACTTCTTCTTCTTCCTCGTAAAGTTGTTCCATTGATTCATTTTTTGCTTCCTTTAATTCTCATCCACCTATTTCATCAATTGTTACAATGATGCTTTCCACAACTTTGTTCAACCTCATATTGTAACACTTGTATGATTTCCTTGTACTCGAGTAACCAACAAGTACTCTTTTGTCCACACGAGAGTCAAACTTTCCCATTCTACCATATTATCTTTTGATGTAGCATTTGCTTCCAAATACTCTGAAGTGATTTACATTTTTTGGTCTTCCTTTCCATAGCTCGTAGGGATTCTTGTCAGTGGTGTATATGAGGATTATTCTATTTTGAATGTGAACCGCTGTATGCACTGCATGTGTCCAAAAGATATCTGTCAATTTGGAATCCATTAACATTATTCAAGCCATTTCTTGTACTATCCTGTTCTTTCTTTCAACAACTCCATTCTGTTCAGGTGTCCTAGCAACGAAGAATTGCATTTTTATTCCATGCTTTCTGAAGTAGTCCATAAATTCCTTTGAATTGAACTTTCCTCCATTATCATATCTCAAACATTTGATTTTTCAATCCATTTCATTTTCAACCATTTCCTTGTAGACATTGAAGTTTTCAAAAGCTTTTGACTTATTCTCGAGAAAACAAACTGCAGTCATTCTTGTATAATCATCAACTAATAACATAAAGTATTTATCATCTTTTAAACCCTTTGTTGTACTTGGTCGAACTAGATTAGCATGCACAATTTCCAGTGGTCTTGTCGTTGAATATTATTTTGATTTAAACCTGGTTTTCGTTTGCTCTCATTATTGACAATGCTTGCATAAAGTGTTGGTTGGTTTCGTAATCTGGGACATTTCTGTAACTGCTTCCTTTTTACTGACTTTGACAAGGTTATCAAAGTGTATGTGACCCATTATTCTATGCCATATCCAAATTTCATCTTCCTTTCCTAGACAACAATTTTCATTTCCAATTTCACTTAGTACATATATGTTGCTTGAAGTTCTTGCAGTTGTTGCAATCAATTTTCCTGAACCTTCTTTTCTTATCTCGCACTTTTGTGAATCAAAAGTAACTTTATGAACTTGGTCACACATTTGAATCACACTTAGAAGATTATGTTTCATATCTTCTACTAGTAGAACATTTTCTGCGTTGGTATTCTTGTTTCCAATTCTGACTGTGCCTTTTCCAATGATTTTAGTTGAATCATCATTTCCGAAGGAGACTAATCCATCTCTTTCCTTTCGTAATGTAAGAAACCTGTCCTTATCACCTGTCATGTGTTTTTAACAACCACTGTCAACATACCAACCACGTTTATTATTCTTAGCTTGTAGAGTGAGTGTGCATTCTTCATTGCTATATTGATTATGCTTTCTTATCCATGTTCTCTTAGGAGGTTCCTGCCTGTGACTGTTGTTGTTCTATTGTGGTTCTCTAGGAGGAATTGTCATTCTGAAATATTTGGCCATGTGTCCAAAGTTGTTACACTTGCAACATTCCACTTTAGTGATCAATGATTCAAACTTGTTGAAACTTCTTCTCTGTGTTTCACTAGGCCTTCTTGGATAACCCTTTTGTGTATGAATTTCAAAGTTGTTTATGTTCCTGCTGTTAGCTCTGTAATTCATAGATTTATGTCCAAAATTATTACATGCATAAAATAAAACAAAAAAGATAGTTTGATACCTGGGCGTTGAAGATATTCTGAAAGGAGCTTCTCTTCTGAATCCTTCTTCTGCCTGAGACCTATCTGCTAGTCGTTGATTCTGAAATATGAATCTTTTCGGTGGAGGAGTGTCCCTGTAATCTTCTTTGTAGGTCTTCATATCCCCTTTGATTGTTTCTACATAGCTTTTTGGATATATTTATTGTTCTGTTGTTTTGGAGCTTGATCCCTTTTCTATCTAATTGTATCCAAGTACAAACTTGTCATGATGAGGCTTTTGACTGTTGATAATGTCATCCAAAACTTTTGATCTTTTCTGCATATTTTTATTTTGAAGATCCTTTCTTAATGTGACAATCTTTTCTTCCAAATTTCCAATGATCCTGTCTCTTTATTATAGAAATTCTTTGAGTGCTTCTTCAATTCTTTTATCTTCTTCTATTTGAACCTTCAAATTTGTGATCATTTGTTCTAGTTCCTGAGTGTCTTCTTTCTTGTCTAGTTCCGCTTGTAGCTTCTTTTCTTCTTCTTCTCTCTTCTTATAACTTCTATGGAACACAACAATTCTTCTCAGTAGTCAACTTATGCTTCTTCATATTATTCTTCAGTCTCTTCATATTCTTCTTTGGTGTCTTCTTTGTCAGAGTCTTCTACTGCCATGAATAGAACTCTATCTATCTCACTGTCACTGACTTCATCTTCATCTGATGATGATATTTCTTCTTTGGTGCATAAGCTTTTCTTGAAAACTTTCTTTGTGGTTCTTTTGCCTTTATATGTTTTTTTTCTATTTGATTAATCTTCATCATTCCTCTTATTTTTCTTATGAGGACATTTGTTATCAAAATGACCAATACCATCATAATTAAAACAAATCAAAGGAAACTTACTTCTATATCTGCCATTGGTTCCCTTGTTCAATATTTTGACGAAGTTGGCCACTTCTTCATCATCTTCCGAGATGTCACTGCTGCTGCTATGTTCTTTTTCCTTTTACTTTCCATTTTACTTTGACCTTTTGGATGCTTTGAAAGCTGCTTCTTTTATATCTAGATTTTGCTGTTCAGTTCTCATTTCATATGCTATGAAGATTCCATGTAGTTCGTCCATGCTTATTGAGTCTAGATCTGCTCTTTATTCTAGTGCTGATATCTTAGGGTCAAATCTCATAGGAAGAGATCTTAGTACCTTTTGAACAATTATAGATTCTTTGATTTCTTCTCCCAATCCTATGATTGCATTTACTGTTTCATCGACTCATAATAAATAAGATGAAATATTCTCATCTTCCTTCATCTTTAGTTGTTCGAACTGACCTCTGTAAGTTTGAAGCTTTGTTGCTTTGACTTTTGAATCTCCTTTATAAATATTTTTAAGTTTGTCCCAAATCTCTTTAGCGGATTTACAATGTACAACTTCGGTGTATACCGATTCACTAAGACCATTCAGAAGTGCATTTTTGGTTTTGGAATTATTTTGACTGAGTTTGATTTCTCTTTCACTTGATGGAAGAACTACTGGTTCTTTGTATCCATCTACTATATATTTCCAAATTTCAAATCCCTGTGCCTGTATATATGTTTTCAACCTTCTGCTCCAAAATGCATACTTCTGTCCATCAAACTGTGGTATTCCATATGTTGTTGCTCTCCATGATCTACCTTTCAGTGGTTAAACGGATTTTTGAAGGAACCTTCTTTGATACCAATTGTTGGATTAATAGTACACCAATGTTTTTACGTGGAATCCCAAAGTGGGAGAAACGACATAATGATTTTTCTTATATTTCTTGAAGAATTACATTCATTGGAAGCACAAACTTCCTTTGTTTCCCAACTGCAACTGGAAGGAGGCTCCAACCCCCAGTTTCTCAAGATACCACCTGAGGGAAGCTCCAACTCCTCAATTCTCTGGCTACAACCAGAAGGAGGCTACAACCCCCTATGTTCTCCAGCTACAACTGAAAGGTGGATACAACCACCTGTCCTTTCCCCATCCAACCTCCCTGACGTAGAAGTAGAGTTATGGAACCACTGTCACACTATCACTGTGAGATATACCATTGTACAACTGTACCAACTTGTACCACTGACCTGCAACCAACATGTACAACTTCCCTGCAATCAATCTGTACCTGAACTAAACATGTATCAACCAAATACAATAGAAACACTACCCTCAATACAACATATACTTCAAACCCTTTATGATATTCAACCTCTCAATACATCAACCAATACAAGCTCTCAACCATGTACCACAAAAACCCTCAGCCATATGCCAAGAAATACAAGATGTGTCTCAACAAAAAGTATCAATGACAAATATACCAACACTGTATTTCTGTAGATCTGACTTATACATAAGATCCCATGCAACCACTAGTCTCTCTAGGAAGAATCCTCAAATATCCATAACCATTTCTCATGCATACATCAAAATCCAACTATTCATAGAAATAAGACATACCTTTTGAGCCAATGGATAGATATAATGTATCTGAGCACTATAGACCTTCCTGGGAGCTTGATCTCAGAATCTATAACCTTTTCATCTTCATCTTCTTCAATTTTCCATGGCTTTACCCACATGTACACACCCTCATACACTGCCAACCCACGTATGTACGCACCCTAATGCACTGTCAAACCGTGTATGTACGCACCCTAATACATTGTTAGCCTGCTTACGCCTAAAAAAATAGCGTTTTTTATTATTCATTGTAATTTCGAAACTTTTGTCATCAACCCTTCGTACTACCTCAGAATTTCCCAACTTCAGATGTATCAATGAATACTTTCAATAAGCCTTACACAACAAAAGATATCCAATATGTTCAAGTGTGATTAAATGAGAGAGACTTGCCTCTTATTTATACTTTCATGTAGCATCTCACTTTCCTTATTTTAGGGAGTTATCCATTATTTAAATAATTTATTTTACAAACACTTTGACTTTTTGGGGCTTCTAGATGATTCATGAGGGTTCTCCAACTTCACATGGCCATAAATCTCTAATCGTGAGGAGTTATGTGACATTCCACATACCACTGAAAATGGAATGGTATGTACTATCCATATAGAATAGTCTTACCTACAATTATATCAAAACTCATACCATTATCCATCAAACAAACTTGGGTCCATTACCCAAACCTTTTTGCTATCAGAATTCACTATCAGACTTTTTTCAAGGGTTGACATCAATGAAAACCAACCCAATTAATCAACACTCACTGCATAAGTATCATCAGTTCTTCTTCTTGGACTCTTCTTTTGTTTAAATCTTCTGATTTGGACTACAAAGACACTTTCTTCTCCATCGTTTTATCTTGCCTATATAGTCTTCCAATGGGTGTGAGCGTTGAAGCATTGTGTCACTTTGTTTGGACCATTGCACCTCTCTATTTAAATTTACAATAATAACTTTTGTTTTTTAATTTAGAATTAATATCTCCCTCTATTATTATTTCATCCATTAACATGGATTCTTTTCAACTTAGTAAGAGGGAATTACATAAATTGATCACAGGTATGGATTGATTTCTTTTAATTCGATCCCATGCCTTTTTATTTCATTCTTAAGCTTCTGTTGCATCCCTAGTTCTCCAATAGATCATATTCGATCTTTTTGATTAGATTTCTAAAGCATTGGATGTATTTGATCACTTAATATCAATCATGACATAATCTAGATCCTATCTGGTTCAAAGTTCCTTCCTGACAGAAGAAAAATTCTTCCTCTGTATCTTAAAATTCAGACAAACACACTTTCAGAACTTCTCTTCCATATGACCATAGGCGATGACTAAGCACTAAGCCAAATGAGTGTTTAATCACTTATCAAGATTGACGATCGTGTTTTATTTTCACGTTGAGATGGATGATTCTTTGTTCTCTTCAAGACTTCGGTGTTTTGAGACTCCGCCCTTTGCAATATTCTAATTCTTCCGGAGCAAATTCCGCCGGAGTGCGTATCAACACTTACCTTCTTAATAAAATTCACATGTCCATGAGATAGGACCATGGGATTAGGCACTTTAGGACTCTGGGTTACTAGAAACCTGAAGTAGTTCAATTCCTCCGAAGGTTTACCTACCGAATAAGTCATAACACGATGATGAACGATTGCTATCAGTTAACATCTCATGCTTACTCTATCCTTCCACTACGCTTGTTCTAACAATCATGAGAGAACCTGGAGGATATTAGATCAACGACCAACATTAGTTCATGACTTCTCCCTTTGATGCTTCATGCATTTTTCTAGTAGGAGAAGCTGAACATCCTTGCAAGCTGTAATCCTAGAGTGGCGTGGCTTGCTGACATCATTCAAGATGACGTGTACCCTAATTATGCATGCTATGTGTCACCCTGATTTATGAATTTTACAGTCCTTATGTGCCACATCGACCTTGACACTTGTCATCATTTGATTGGGCCACATGTCATATTCTTGTTTTTTCACATGTCTTACTTCGTGACTTTGGTACTTTGTGTCTTCGGGAGTTTTGGAATTTTTTGTATTATCCTTCGATTATTGTAGAAGTGTCAAATAGAGATACCATCATAGATTCTCAACTGTCTTGATCCTATGGCCTTCGTTTATTCCAGAACTCCGGGGTTCAGGAGTTCTTGGTTTATCTAATCTGTTTATCTTTGGAGTAGGTCAAGGTCAAATTTGACCACCTTCTCCCTTGACACACTTTGAATAGATCAATGGTTGACAGGATTTCCTGATCCAACGGTCGACAAGAGTTCGTGACTCTGGGGCTTCGACCTTCAGGTAAACTTACCTGTTCTAGTCTCCTTTTCTCTGGATTGGTCGGAACCAGAGTTGACCACCTTATCCAATGGGTCGTGTTTCCCTTGATGATATCTTAGATCAACTATCTTGAATTGTCCTAAAAAATACATCAACGAACATGATTCCTCCTCGATTCAATGGTTGTAATTACTCCCGAAATTCAAAATGGAACAATCATGATTACTCCATAATCCTTTGCATAGATTTCCTTAATTGCAAAAATCTGTTTCTACTTCACTCAATCACACCTTCTTTCCTAAACTTTTTCTGCATTGATCCACCTTAGAGATGATCTGGTAATATGAGGGACTCCTCTATTCCTTGCACTATGTCTTCTTCACTACCTACTATGTTATCTCTCCTGATATTTAGTATTTCATAGACATATTGATCTCCTTGATAAAGAAAATACCATAATACCATGTTCAACATTGATCATTTTGGCCCTCTTTGACATCAATGCCAACACCATAACACCATGTCCAACATTCTCCCCCTTTGGCATTGATGGAAATACAATTAAACCCCCTTTTCCAATCTTAACTAGATTTTACTAATCATTCTCGCCCTTTGACAACAATGACAGAGGGGATATTTCTTCGCTTCCCCTGTGGAAATGCCCCCCCTGACCATGTGCCCCTTTTCTTCTCTTATGACTTTTATGGTTTTAATGAGGTATTTGAATTACTCTTGATTTTTGTCGAAGATTTTCAAAAGTACTCCCGGGAAAAGGTTTTTTGAATATGTCTGCAATTTGTTCTTTGGTGTCTACATATAATATTTTAACCACTTTTTGGGTAACTTGATCTCTTAGGAAATGGTATTTAATTGGGATGTGTTTGGTTTTAGAGTGAATTACTATATTTTTAGAGATTCTTATGGAACTAGTGTTATCACAATTAATAGTAATGGGATTATCATATCTTATTTGTAAATATTCTATTGTTTGCTTCATCCCAAGAACTTGTGTGCAACATTATGCAACAACAATGTATTCTTACTTTGTTGTTGATAGTGATGTAGATGTTTGTTTCTTACTTAGCCATGCTACCAAAATTTTCCTAAAAAAAATGCTCCTCCACTAGTGATTTTCCTATCATCTATACTATCGACCCAATATGCATCAGTGTATGCAGTTAGATTGAAGTCTTTATCTTTAGGATACCATAATCCAACTTCTAAGGTGACTTTAAGATATCTCAATATTCGTTTTACTTCTTTTAAGTGAGTTTCTTTAGGTGTAGATTAAAATCTCCCCACGAGTCCTACAACCTACATGATGTCAGGTGTTGTTGCTATTGGATAGAGCAGACTTCCAACCATTGATTTGTACATCGTTTGGTCCATTTTTGGTGAGTCATATTCTAGGCTTAGTTTACATCCAGTGACCATGGGAGTAATCATAGGTTTATTGCCTTCCATTTGGAATTTCTTTAGCGTTTCCTTGATATATTTGGCTTGGGAAACAAATATTCCTTTTTTCTGTTTGATTTACTAGTAAACCTAAGAAGAAGGATAGTTCTCCCAGCATAGGCATTTCAAATTCTTCTTGCATTTTGGTTGAAAAATTTCTACTTAGTATAGTAATATTACTTCCAAATATGATGTCATATACATATATCACCACAACAATAAAAATTTGATCCTCAATTTTGATGTATAAGTTGCTATCAGTATTCCATCTCTTATATCCTTGTTTTTGCAGGTACTGTTCAAGCCTTGAGAACCATGTGTTGGGGGCTTGTTTAAGACCATACAGGGCCTTTTTTAGCTTGAACACATAGTCCTAATTTTATTTTAACATGAATCCTTATGGTTTCTCAACATAGACTTCTTCTTCTAGTGTTCCATTAAGGAATGCTGACTTGACATCCATCTGATAGATTTTGAAATTTCTGAAGCATGGAAATGCCAGTAACATTATAATAGCCTCAAGTCTCTTCAAAATCAATACCTTCTACTTGGGAATATCCTTTTCAAACTAATATATCTTCTTTCTTTATAATCTCCCCATTTTAATTTAGTTTTTTCTTGAATATCTACTTTGTGCCTACAACATTCTTGTCCTTGGGTCTTGGAACTAGTTCCCAAGTTTGGTTTTTCTCTATCTGGTCTAGTTCTTCATCCATTGATTATATCCAATCTTTAATTTTGCTGTCTTATTTAAATGACTTAGGTTCTATCAGGGATAACATTGCTTGTTCTGAGTCAAATGTGAGTTTCCTTCTCGTTTCCACTCCTGCATTTTTATCTCCAATAATTTGACTTTTAGGATGATTCTTTTGAACTCTTTTTGATGGAGCTTTTGGAAAGGGAATTTCTTCATTGTATTCTTCATCATTATACAGTTTGTTTTCCTGTGTTTCATTATCATCATCTTCTTGCTGATATATATATATATATATATATATATATATCAATTTTTGATATGTCTTGGGATATGCTCTTTTTTAGTTTTAGATCATCTATCTTTACATTTGCACTTTCCACTATATTTAGTAGCCTAATATTATAACATCTGTATGATTTATTATTAGATGAATACCCTAAAAATATGCCTTCATTAGATCTTGGATCAAACTTCCCTAAATTATCTTCATCATTCTTAATGTAACATTTACTTCCAAAAATTCTAAAGTGTTTTACAGATGCTAGCCTGCCAAACCATAATTCATAAGGAGTTTTTTCATGGTTGGGTCTCAACTGAGCTCGATTAAGTATGTGGACTACTGTGCAGATTGCATCTCTCCATAATTTGTCTGGAATCTTGGACTCATTTAGCATGGTTCTTGCAGCTTCTTGAACTGTTCTGTTTTTCCTTTCAACCACTCCATTCTGTTGAGGAGTCCTGGGAGATGAAAACTGTCTATTGATACCATGATTTTCACAGAATTGAATGAACTCTTTAGAGGTGAATTCTCCTCCATTGTCTGATCTCAGACATTTAATTTTGAGATTTGCTTCATTTTCTACAAGGGCTTTGTATGTTTTAAACTTCTCAAAGGCTTCTGATTTTTCTTTTAGAAAGTATACCCAAGTCAATCTTGTGTAATCATAAATGATAAACATAAAATAATGTTCATAATAAGTACTTTTAGTTATGGTAGGTCCGCATAGATCCGTGTGAATAAGTTCTAATGGTTTTGTTGTGTAATGATCTTTTGTTTTGAACCTAACTCTTGTTTTCTTCCCTATTTGAAAATGTTTACAAATAGGATTTGAAGGCTTTATAATCTTAGACAAATCCCTTACTACCTCCTTCTTATTGACTTTGATTAATTTTTCAAAGATTATATGTCCCAAACTTCTATGCCATAGCCAACTTTCATCTTCTTGACCTAAACAACATTTTTCTTCTCCTTCCATGTCAAGGATGTACACATTGTTGGATGTTCTTGGTGAATTTTCCACTAGCTTCCCTATATCTTCCCTTCTTATCTCATTGTTGGAATAGGGGAAGACCCAGGGTTCACTCCAAGAGTGCACCAACAAGCCCTAGCTACTGGCCCTTTCGACAACACCTGCGAAGTAGATGCAGTCTCACCCAAAGAAACTATGAGGGGGTTGCAAGACATAGGTGTTTTCAACCAAGTGTAATATCAAGTGGATCAAATCATAGGAACAACAGAACATTCATACATCACTCATCAAATTGATCTACTCCATGCATCTATCAGATCTACCTTAGCAATGCAATAACAATATATAAAGACAAATACAAATTACCAATCACACACACAACACAAGATGTATGTGGTTCACCCTCTCTCTAGGGATACGTCCATAGAACTATGCTATATTATATTGATGTAAAGCATACAGTTCTTGTCTGCGCACTTAGCTAGAAGATCTCCTCTCTTTCTCTCACCCCCCTACGCACCCAACTGCAGGGTTGATCTTCGCACCCAGATGGAGATCTTACAATCCCGGAGGCTCTTTCACTCAACACCTCTCTCTTTCTCACAATACTCTTCTCTCGACCAACTCAGTATCAACAATAACAATAAAAACACATCAACCCAAAAGTACCAACCCAACCTAGGACCTTTAGACCTCTATTTATACATTACAATCATTCACCGACATCCTTAGGCCGAAACCTAAGTGTCCAAAACCCTAGATACCCAAACCCTCGGCATATAAATCCTAGGTCAACTTGACCCACTTTTTTCGAGGTTTTCCAGCCTGTCTTTCCTTTCCTCTCGCGTGGTGCTCCAAAGCATCCAATGGTGGATTTTTCCCACTTGTTGAGTTGTCCTCGATACTTCTTCCTTGCTTATCTGTCATCCCTGATCTCCTTTCGTCCAAAGGCTTGATATTTCATACTTCGCTCCATATTTTCTACTCGTCTCCTTACTTCACCCCAGTAACAGTTACTGTGCCTTCCACGAAGTGCGCATTTCACCTTTTCTTTCTTGATCTTCAATTTATTCCATAAACAAGGGCCAACAAGCCCCCAACACTCACCTGCGACTCATCCCGAGGCACTTCAGATCTGATCCGTCTGTTTTTCTTCGACCTTAGACTGCGCAGGACAACCTTTTATTTCTTCTCTATGCCTCCTTACCATCCTTGTGCAGAAAAGAAAGGAAGAAGGATCGAGGACAACTCAGCAAGTGGGAAAAATCCACCATTGGATGCTTTGGAGCACTGCGCGAGAGAAAAGGAAAGACAAGCCGACGAAGCCCAGAAAAAGAGGGTCAAGTTGTCCTAGGGTTTAGATGTCGAGGGTTTTGGTATCTAGGGTTTTAGACACCTAGGTTTCAACCTAAGGATGTCGATGAATGATTGTAATGTATAAATAGAGGTCTAAAGGGCCTAGGTTGGGTTGGTACTTTTGGTTTGATGTGTTTTTATTGTTATTGTTGATACTGAGTTGGTTGAGAGAAGAGTATTGTCAGAAAGAGAGAGGTGCTGAGTGAAAGAGCCTTCGGGATTGTAAGATGTTCAGCTGGGTGCGCAGGGGGGTGAGAGAAAGAGAGGAGAAGAGATGAGATTTTCTAGCTAAGTGCGCAGACAAGAACTGTATGTTTTTCATCAATATAATATAGCACAGTTCTATGGACATAGCCCTAGAGAGAGGGTGAACCACGTACTACATCGTGTGTTGTGTGTGTGATTGGTAATTTGTATTTGTATTCATATTTTTATTGCATTGCTAAGGTATATCTGATAGATGCATGGAGTAGATCAAGCTGATGAGTGACGTATGAATGTTGTGTTGTTCCTGTGATTTGATCCACTTGATATTCCCCTTAAACACCTCTGTCCTGGAACCCCCTCATAGCTACTTCGGGTGAGACTGCATCTACTTCACAGGTGTTGCCGAAAGGGCCAGTAGATAGGGATTGTTGGAGCACTCTTGGATTGAACCCTGGGTCTGCCCCTATGCCAACAAATGGTTCCATTGTCGGGACACAAATCTTCTTGAGGGAATGTCAAGGTGGTTTCCATCGAAGACAGAAACTCAAAAGTGGATAGAAGATCAAGAAAAGGACTTTGCTAAAGCCCAGAACAAGAACCCTAATATTAGTTTAGAGGACTGGTTGGAGAAGTACATTTTTATGGATATACAGGAGATATTCTTTGGAGGAATCCATTAGGAGTTGTATGAGTGTCTATCTAGATTATCCGATACCTAGTTCAGGATCTGATCTAGACTTCCTGTTGTTTGGACGTCAGAGTTGATCAAGAAGGTAAGGAAGCTAATAACACTGTATCACGAGCAATAGATCACGGGTTCGATAGTACCATTGGAGGGTACATCACATAGTTTGTTGTTGATAGAATATAATCATATAGCTAAGCCGAGAGATACTTTTTCAAAGGACCCAGAGGAAATTTTTTGCACTTTCTGAAGATGAGAATCAAGATGTTGTTGCATGAAAAGAATATATTGAAGATACAATAGATTGGTTAGATCTGAAGAGGCTAATGTTCAAGAACTCAGACAACGACATCGACATAGAAGCTGGACATATGTGCAGTGGGAAAGTATTCAAAGAATTCCATCTTGCAAACTTGTTTAATCAGAACTACAGGGAAGAGGGTTTCTATAGTGAAGAAGAAGCAGATCTGACAGATGAAGAACATTTAGAACCCACCGGGACAGAGGAAGGACAAGCTGAATAGCTTCGCCGAGGAGGACCTGCAGGCTCAGAGACCACACAGACCATTGAAGTAAGTACTATTATGCTTCTTGTTGATTCAACATTAAGTAACCGAAGTAATCCCAGTCACCAAAGCATCCAAAGAACTGTCCATAGTAGCCCACCACATATTCAGTCAGGAACCCTAGGAATATCTATGGCAGATGAGATGAGAATTCCTATATTTAGGGGAGATGGATCTGAAGATCCTGATCAACATTGGTTTCTGTGAGAAGCCATATGGAATATTAAAAATGTCACCGATGAAGCTATTAAAAGGACCTAGTTCAATACTTCCCTAAGGGATCATGCACTGAGTTGGTACATGAAGCTTGTCCAAGGACTTGTGCAACCTAAGCTATTGGGTGAGATAAAGAATGCGCTGATTGTAGAGTTCAAGAAACCTAATTCAGAGTCTCAATGTATTACAAAACTGAAGGAGATCAAGAAAAAAGTAGCCGAGCCTGTTTGGGAGTTCGATCAAAGGTTCAAGTCCTTGACAGGCCGATTAACTTTTTAGATCCCAGATGAACAGAATAAAGAATGGTTCATCACTGCCCTTTTACCACACATCAGAGTTCCCCTGATGCAGTAGAAGATTGCTTCGCAGGCAGAATCATTGTAGATCACTATGAATCTTGAGTTAGCCCCTATGGGAGAATCCAACTCAGGTATGAGCTAGATCTTGAGCCAACTGACTAGTTTGTCTCTACAGGTCGAGGATATGAAGAAGGACAAGGGGAAGGACAAACGAGATGATATCTGGTGTGTAAGATGCATATCATAAGGCCATGATAAGGAATAATTTCCTTTATTCCATGAATATTTGGCGTCAGGAGCACTAATCCCCTTGAAGCAAGTCAACCTGCCCTGGTGCGAAGTATGCAGAAATAAGCACCGCACAGGTGAGTACTATTACATGCAGAAGTATGTCCAAACACCTACAAATTTATATTGTACATTCTGTAAGTCTGTAGGACATGATGATAGATATTGTAGGGCTTATGATCTCATGCATGAAAGGTCAAGAGACATATATAAGATCCAAGGCGAAGTACATCAAGAGGGAAATGCTATGCAGTACAACTCTCTTGGGAGAGGAAAATTCAATCCTCATAGTGGATTCATAGGAAGAGGATGACGAGGAGGAATGAGTCAAGGCCAAGGACAGATCATTTGTTACAACTGTGCACAACCATGACACCTTGCAAGGGATTGTCAGAACCCTTGTACCACTTGCAGCTACTGTAGCGCATTTGACCATGTTATAGAAGAATGTCCTGTACTGCTTGCTAAGCTTCAGGAAAAACAAGGACCTCAAAAGAACCCACAAGTGCAACTGATATATGCTGAACCTCGCGAAGGAGACCCTAGAGTTGCTGTCATAACTAGAGGAGGCGCTGCTATAGGAGAGGATAAAATGACTCAAGGAAAGCTTGCAGAAGAATCAGGTATCAAGAAGGCCACAGATAAGACCCAAGCCTTTAATGCAAAGAAAGAAAGACAAATATTTGAGGAAGCAAGATAAGAATTCAAAGCAGATCAAGGTTCCTCGTCAAAAACAAAACAAAAAATAAGATATTATGGAATTCCTCACGCATTTGATCAGTTTGCTTCGCCAAGAGAAGGAAATGATGTAAGCAAGCTCATGGATTTTTTATACACTTGTATTAAGTTAATTCAGGATTAGAACGCTGTGCAAGAGATACATAACTTAATCAGACAATATGAACTAGGAAAGACAAACCCATTATTGAATAGGGCAGTACACCAAATTGGTAAGAAGAGAAGGACAAATAAGGAATTGCATTTGAATGTTCAAATAAGAGAGTATGAGATAGACTATGTAGTCCTCGACTTAGGGTCGAAGGTTAATGTCACGACGAAGCAAACTTGGGCATAGATGGGAAAATTGAAGTTTATCTATTCCCCTATTAGGCTTAGGATGGCTAATTAGAAAGCTTTCATCCCATTTGGACGTTTGGAGCATGTCCCTGTGGACATCGATGGAGTAAGAACGTTTTCATATTTTGAGGTAATTGAGATATTTGACAACAATTGTCCTTACCCTGCGTTGTTAGGAATTTATTGGGCCTTTGATAACTCTACTGTTGTTGACTTAAAGAAGAGACACATGATTTTTGAAAAGGATGGCCTTAGGGTCATCATACCATTAGATCCAGATGAAGGTCAATGATACACAGAGCCCATCAGAGAAGAATACTACACATATGCACTAGAAAACATATACAAACTGACAACAAGACAATAGTATTACATCAACCCTACAACCGATGGGAATCTGAGCTGGCGAAGTGACAACGCGTGTTCATCATATTCAGAAGAAGCGCTAGAAAATTGGCAGAACCAGATGTACGAAGTATCCACCAGAAGATGTGCTAGATTAACAAAAGAAGTTCACCGGATCGACACAACAATAAGTAACTTACCCACCTTTGATGGTCTGAAACCTTTAGAAGCCTTCCTATTAGATTTTGAAGCAAATATACCAACACAATAGAGGCTGTTGGAAATGGATGAGGCCCTGAAAGCCACACCAGCAAAATGGTGGGGGACACACAAAAGTAATATTACAGACTCGGCACAATGTCGAACCTTGATGAGAGTGCGGTTCTCGGCACAAGAAGTCGGTTGCGAAGTAAGGTATACCAGTGAAAGTTTCCCAAAGGACCATGTGCGAAGATGCGAAGAGGATTAGAGTGACATCCCTCGAGACAAATGGGTGCACAAATTTATTAGCATGCTGGATATGGCCCCTATCAACTGGTACCTTCAAGCGGAGCTGCGCCTCATCACTACAGACTGGGAAGGTATGATTCAGAATTTTGTAACCACTTTTTTATTTGAAAGTGAATATCCTTCACTAGACCAATCATTACAGATTGTGAGAAAGAAGGTATTCAAGGAGGCATCTAGCCTCTCTATGGAACAAGAAGAGGACGAATGGACTGTGCCTCTCCAAAAATTGCAGAATTGCTACAACATCAATGCTGATGATGATGATCCCAAGAAAGTAAACATCACTGAAACAGAAGGCCAAAGAGATGTGGAAGGACCAGGAGTGGAGCTACTATTTATTGGTCAACCAATCAAGATTAAAAAAGTCAATATATGGACGGAGGAGACACCAAAGCTTGCCAATGTCAGAGATTATTGGGATGCTGCTACCATTGATAAGATTACAGAGTTGCTGCATGAACCATGACTTGTTTCCGACCAAGTTCATTGATATGAAAGGTATCAAAAGTCCTATGGGAGAAATGAGGATACCTTTGAAACCAGGTGCGAATCAAGTCAAGCAAATACCCTACAGATTGAACTCGAGATATAAGGAAGAAGTGAAGATTGAGCTCGACAAAATGCTGGAAGAAGGGATTATAGAACCTATCGAAGAGTCAAAATGGATTATCCCTATGGTGATACAAGACAAGAAGACAGGTGAGATCAGGATCCATGTAGATCTCAGGAAGTTGAATGATGCTTGTTTGCATGACCCTTTCCATACACCATTCACTGATGAAGTATTAGATAATGTGGGAGGCCAATAGGTATATTCTTTTATAGATGGATTTTTAGGATACCATCAGATCCAGATTGCCAAGGAGGACCACCACAAGACCATGTTTGCCACATAATGGGGATCCTACCAATATACAGTGATGCCATTTGGACTGAAGAATGCCCCAACCATCTTTTCCAGGGTGGTGGTAGAAGCCTTCAAAGAGTTCTT
>JZKD02S1988189.1:327182-357818 GCA_000966675.3 Picea glauca
CTTGTTTCTCTGTACAACCGGGTAAACTGACCACCGAATATAGGAATTGTGGCATATGACATGTCCAATTGTAGAGAACCCCCCAACTTGGCTCCCCATGATCTGGATAACAACAAACCATATTTGGGAGGAATATCTGCAATAACCACATCCATCAAGACACTCTTGACCGGGACCTGAGCCAGAGTAACAACCAGATCTTTTATCATCCCCATACATTTAACCTTTCTTGAATCAAAAGAGTATAGATTTCCATAGGGTCTAGTGATCTGGAGGCCCAACCTCTCCATTATAATTTTGGGCATAACATTATGAGAAGCCCCGGAGTCTAACATACAGTTATGCAGTAACAGATCATGTATATTCAGGGTGATATAGAAAGGAGCGACGTTATCTTTAGATCCCTCAAAATGAGGACCAAAGGTGATGTTAGGTCTGTCGTCTTCTAGGTTGATAACATCAAAGTGACTTTCTGACTCATAGACACCCATTATTTTGGTGATTTGCTTCCGATAAGTGGGTTTTTTTTCCAATTCTACCAAAGGAATCAATATCTTAATTTTATTTAATTCATTTTCGAAATTGAAAGATAAATTTACCTTGTCTGTTTCTTTGGTTAAGACTTCCGAGATTTTCCTTTCCGACTTATTTGTCTGGACTGCTTTATCACTCGTGATATTAGCCGAAGATATAACTTTATCTACTGGTTCAGTTTCTTTTGTTTGGGTTTCAACTTTTTTCACGTCGGACTCTTGAGTTTTTGCTACCTTGATTTTATTGCTGCGTAACAATGTTTCTTCCAAAGGAGGTTCATGAGCTTGACCCCTTTGAAGGATTCTTTTAGGTTGTTCAGTTGAGGTGGTCTTATTTTTTGATCTTATATTGTATTTGGGTTGAAAATCAGCCGCTATCATTTCTGTTTCTGGTTGAGATACGCAGAGGTCGGGATGATCATATTCTTCATCTTCATTAGAAGGTTGAGAGGTATTTAAAGATTTCTCATAGTCTTCTCTGGTCAAAAATGACTGGGAACATTCATCACCGAAACACGCGACTTCATCTTCCGAATCTCCGAAATCTTGGAGGTCATTTTCTCCTATAAAATTTTCGTTTTTTAGTGGAGCTTGTATTTTTTGATCTTCATTCTTTATTTGCCTCTGTTGATTTTGGGGATTTGGGTTTCTCCTGAAGTCCTTTTTGTTAGAAGAATCAGCTTTAGCCTGATCCAACTCCATCCTAGAGATTTTGTTAGACAGTTCTTTAATTATTCGGGCCATATCATCTACTCTGTCATCAGTATATCTATTTGACCCCGAAGGACCCGCTAGTTCCCTATAACGTCTATTTTCTCGGTTGACTGTTTCTACTTTAGCCTTTAACTTGCCTGAAGCCATCATATTAGATTCTATTTCGAAAACATCGTCTTGCATTCTATTTAGGGTGGCTCCTCTTATTTCTCACAAAAGTAGGGAAAAATCAGGTTCGAAAGCTCCCGCAAAGGTTACTTTGGCTGAGGGTTCAGAAGGTTTAACAACGGCTGGGATTTTATTATACAGTTTGTTAAATCTCAAAATAAATTCCATAACTGTTTCTGAATTCTTTTTCTTTAGAGACCCAAACTCGGTAAGGTAATATAAGTGATCTTTCCTCTCTCCCCATTGTCTGAGGAAAGCATCTTCCAATGCATCATATGTCCGAATAGAAGCTGCAGGAATGCTCCTAAACCAAGTTCGGACCTTTCCTTCAAAGGTCTGTACAAGAAGTCTCGAATAAACATCCTCATGCTCAATACCACAGATGTCTGCGAACTGGTCAAAAAAGTTTATATGCTCGGCTGCGGTTAGATCTCCCTCCCCAGTGAACTTAGGAAGATTTTTGATGTAGTTGTCAGGTAAATCATGGAGGTGAACGGGTAAAACTAGGGGAGTGTATCTCACTGCTACTTTTGCAAATACTCCGACGCCTGCCATCGATTTGGGAGTAGGAAATGAGGGTGTAACACACTTTTTTGAATCAGGTGAGACTGGGAAGTTATGTTGAAGAAAGGCTGGTATGTCAATGAAAACGATCTTTCTAAAGGACCTTTTCCCTTGTTTATAGATGGGAAAGTATGATGGATCTCACTCCTAAATTTAGAGTAGTTTGTTTTCGGATCTCTGGTATTAGACAGAGGGCTGCAAGAAGTAGGAGGTTTTGAAGGGCATTTAGTCTTTAAAAGTGGGTTTTTGGGCTTATGAACGGTAGCGGTTGCCTCAGACGAACCTCTCGCTCTTAAAATTTTTTCAGGGTCATTAACAGGCGTAATCAGCTTGCCATCCGGGTTCTGTCTGGTATTCCTTCTACCAGACGCCAGTTTGTGTTTCAGTGGAGTCACCAAGTGAAAGATTAAAAAAAAAAAAAAAACAAAAAATCCTTAAAACTGTGTGCACTCTATGTTCACTATCAAAGAGTAACACTATCCACGAAATAGTTTGTCGTTTTCCCAGGGAAAAGATTTCGTAACTTCGCTCCCAGGAAACAGCGCCAGAAAGATGTTGTTCCTGAGTCTGTACTTAAGTATTTAAAGTACAGTGTCAAGGCATCCGAAAGTATACTAAAGGTTGATAAAGGATTACACTAACCTTTGGTATTGGAAACTAATGAGGATTTCTACGTTCTTGTTGTCTAGCTTCCAACTATTCCTGGGTAGTAATATCTTGTTCAATGGATGCACATGAATGTTCTAATTCCTCCCGGGTGTTAGCAGTTTTAAGGATTGTATCAAAGAGATTTAAAGAGATATGATTTTGATTAGAGAGTCCGGGTTGAATATTAGGTTGAGTTGCTGCAGGGACAGTACCAGTATGGAAACGATTTAGGGAGAGATTTTAACGCTGTTTCAATTTGGTTTTAAGAAAGAGAAATTTTAACTTTAAGAATAAAATAGAAATGCAAACAGAAGGCCCTTTCCCGTAACAGTATTATTTTTAATAAAAAGATGAGTATGAAAGAAAAACATTAAGCTGCAGATACGTAAGGTTCCTGTTAATAGAAAAACTCACACATACACAGAAGAAGATATTAGTATGGAAATAACCGACACAGTGTAAATAAACATATAATTCTGTAAATGCAAATTGGTCTTACACCTGCTGATATCTGGTGCAGAGGAAAGACAATAACCAATTACAGAAAGGTGAAATCCCTTCGCTATAGTAGTGGTCGTACTAAAGTATAGCGATACACATCAATTATGAGAAGTGGAATAAAATTAAACATGAAACATAAAGAAAACAAACTTGTAATACAGTCGGGACAGAATCGGGAATCTTCAAATTTGCTTGTATTAACTTCTTAATGCCAAAACTCTATTTAAAAATCAGTACCAAAAAGGTCCAGCCTTGCTCTCTTCTTTTTGTGATCTATTTATACAAATTTTCCCTCCTACTCTATTTTCAAAAAGTGCCAGGTGCTTGACTTCGTGTGATTCGGTGCATATGATACATTTGTTCACAAACTGTGATACAAGCTGCGAAGGTTCCGCTTGACAGCTGGGAGGAGCGAAATCACTCCATCTCTTCTACTATATTTTCAAAAGGTGCCAGGTGCTTGTCTTTGCGTGGATTCGGTACATATGATACATTTGTCCACGAACTGGGATGCAAGCTATGAAGGCTCTGCTTGACAGCTGGCCTCGGCGAAATAGCACTCTCGAGCCAAATGTGGAAGTTTATCACCTATTTGTGCGTCAATGATGTGAAGAGCGTTGAGTTGTGCGCTCGGTTGAATCAAATGTTTATCAACTTGAGCCATATCTACCCTGTCCATCTTAGAGATATGCACCGAATCTCTTTCATTCTTTTCCTTTAGATCGAGGGAGATCTGATCTACATTCATTTGCCTTAGTGTCTCTGAGTCACCTCCATTCTCCATTCCTAGCAGCTCGCCATCTATGGCATTGAAGGCTTCTTGTAATGAATTGGTTACTTTTGGAGCCTGTTACTTGCTTAAGGTAATATAATGTTCCCAATCCTTTAACGAAATATTACCTCTTGTTTGTTCAGCGATGGTGAGTCCTGGAGAATCTATCAAAAACCTGTTGTTGGTAGCTATCACCGCCTCTTGAAAAGCGACCCGAGCAGCCTCTGCGTTCCTTTATTTGACAGTCAGATTTTCTGAAATATGATGCATTAACACACAATCTTCTCAGATCACCCCCACTTTGTCTAACAGACTTTGTTGTACATAAGAGATCTTTCCCCTAATATCAATCGCTCGGGATTTAAACCCCTCGACTTCGATCATTTTGCTTTCAGCGACCTCTAACTGAGCCTGTAACCCTGTGATCATACTCCTCTGCCGACTTGCCTGTACCCGACCATCTCAGATCACTGAATTCACTTGTTCCAAATTGGTTTTGAGGACTTCAATTTCCTTTTGATCAACCGATCGGGCTAGTTCTATTTCTCCACTCGCTTGACTCTTAGCGCTTTCTGCAGCCGAAGCTACTCGGGCTTCGAGTGTCTTGATCAGGCGATTCTTTCTTTTGAGATGATTTTTCAACATCCCGACCGAGAATTGATTTGCCGATGCATACGCTCCTAGCGTCCCTGTGATATTTGTGGCTAATTCCTCACTCTTTTTATTCTTTCCATCTGTCATCACTTTGAATTTTTTAGCTGTTGATCCTTCATCCTGGTAGAACTCCCTTTTCACAACTGCTTTCCTCTTTTTGTCAAAGAAGAACTCATTTGGGGGAAGCTCTTGCGCTCTGATAGGTATTATCTCCTCACCGAAAATCCATCCCTCTTCTATATTCCCTTGCGTCGAATGCAAAGGGGTGACAAAAGTGATGGGTTCCCCGATTTTCTTCGCCGCCTTTCTTGGTGTGACGAGTGAGTCCTTCTCCTTCAGAGGATCAGAGGTCATCGTCTCAGTCTCCGGATTCTGAGTTTCTGGCGGGTCTGTGTTTCTTACTTCCACCTCTGGGATATGTTCCTTGGGAGGGTCTGTAGTCTCTTCTTCTGTTTCAGGATTATTCTCTTGCTCCCCTTCCTGATGTTTTTTGGGGTTAGAAATTTGCCTCTCAGAACTTTCAGCATCCTTCCCTTTTTCCTCGGAAAGACCCAAACCTCCCAGCACAACGGGGAGACATCTTTTTCTATGCTCCTGAAACTTTAAAATAGAGGCCATGTCCTTGGGTGCTAAAGATCTGATCCGAACTAGCACTTCCCCATAAGACCTCGCCCCTCAGAAAATATCATCCGAGGGTGAACAGTCGTGTTCAAACTTCTTCAACCCACAATTTGACAAATGGGTGCTTACAATTTTCTAAGGATCATGATTTTTATACTCAATAGAGACCAAACTCAAGTCTTCTAAGGTTCCAGCCTCAACTTTAGCATGTCCAAAATCCAATAAAGAATAAGAATTTAGCCGAACGGGGAAAAACAACCATACCTTCTTCGATGATGCTTTGAGCTCTTTACTTACTCCGCCGATCACTGTTTGTCGGGAAATCTCGTGACATGCCAGCTTGTCGGGGATGAACAGTGGTAGCGCAAGAGGGGGAACAACAACTCCGAACACTCTGAAGTAGGAAAACTCTACTTCTACGTACCAGTCTGCGATGCCACTCAGATTTGCAGTAATGCTATCCGAGATGCGAGGTGGCGAACGACCAAAAATGGCGATGTGCAGGGGCACCATCACCCAGTTGAAAACTTCATAAATAAATTTGTTTGCTTTATCTTCCCACAGTTTGTCATGATACTCGTGTACAGGCTTTTCTTGGGCTGGACTCCAAGCCCAGTTCATCAAAGGGAATGGAGTCATAGAACATATCGTGTCCATGATATACACAGACAGGAAAAAAGAGGATGGTATTCCACTTTATTTCTGCTCTCGGTATTAGGTGACCCGGTTGAAAAGACTGTCCGAGAGTATCTTTGCCCAATTAAATGAGCAACCTTCTGCTACCCGAAATATGAGAGGTACCCAGGCAACGTAGAAATGGGTTGTATCCTCCTTTCCAAATAGTTGGCACGTCATCATCACCACATACATATACTGTGGCTCCAGTGAAGCAATTGAATAGATGCCCTGGTCATTTGCTCTGAATTTCGTAGAGTGTGAAACCCAATCTTTTATCAAACCGAGAATGGTTTTGTCAAACTCAGTGCATTCCTTCTTTTTGAATCCCTCCAGGAATTCAGCGTCATATGTGTATTCAGATGTTGCTGGGAGCTTGTACATAGTTTGGATATGCTCTGGTCTAAAAGTCCCGACCGTGGCCCGTTGATCATTTACGATAGTTCTGGTGGGTAGGTCTATGTGGTCCAATGCCCATTGGATCATGTTGTAAAATGGAAACAACCGTGGTCTGGTTGCAACCTGGTGCATTCCAGACTGAACAACTATCTTGTATTTAGTGTTTAGGTCATCCTTTTCGTTATCATTGTCATCAGAGTCTGAGTAATTTACTAACTCAGATTGTAGAATATCTGAAACGAAAGACCAGCTAGGGACTGAACTGCTGCTCCGGGGCAAAGTGTCGGAGACATTATCCGGGCCTTGCCCTTCAACCTCGATATTCGCCTTCGCTGCTCTTCTTGGAGCCATGTATGAAACCTGTGTTTTCTCTCTTCTGCGATAGACCTGTGTATACATGCAAAGATTAGTTCACTAGGAGAAAGGTGAGCTCCGTGCGCTTATGAAAAATGTTTAAAATAAAATGAAACTCCTGTATATATTTGAAAATTCTGTACTCTTCGACATAGGTCTGTCGAATCGCAATTATAAATAAATTTATGGCATAGAATCTGATCTCATTATTCGTAGATTCATTCTAATATTCCATTAATGTCATCAATGTTCGGCGGTCTGAAGGTCAGTCGGAGTATGGCGAGTAAAAAGTTACCTCGGGAAATGTGCAAACCTCGATGCGCGGGACGTATCTTGTTTTAATTTAAAATTTCAAATCTTAGCGACTTAAATTTTCTCGCTTTTCGCTGCATCGTGAATTTCCTTTTTATATTTTGACTCTTCGACTCGCGAGACTGTGAGTGCCGATTTTAGCTTAATTAACAGTAACCGCAATTTGGTGCATCCTTAATTATATAATTAATTTATTTGCGATATCGCGACTCGTAACTTCGAAGACCGATTTTTGGGAGAATGGTATACCGAGTCGCGATATCGCGATGTGGCGATAATTAAGGCTCACATTATGGGAATCAAATCTTAGATTAGGCTACTAATTAATCTTTCTATAATCATCTCGCAACCTCGTGAGTCGAGGTTTTAGGTATATTAACTTTATGAAAGAGAGTGCCGAGTGGCGAAGCGTCGAGAACAAAATTTAACTATGGTTAGTTTTTTATCTTTAGTGCTTGATCAAGGTTATCACAAAAGTTATCGTGTTCTCGGCTCTCGAGACTATAAAAACAAAAACTTGGGTTTGATGAATGCCAAGGAGCGAAACCCCGACGACGTCTAACCATGGATTTAAAGTTTTACCCTAGTTAATGTCTTGGGTGAAAATTAAAGGCGAGTTCACAACATTCACGACTCGGGACTTGTGAATTCAAAGATTAAAGTATCCGACTTGCGATATCCTGAAATAAAACAAAAGAGAAAACATACTTGCGAAAATGGATTTGTTTTTTAAAAGTAGGAAAAGCATTTCTATTCAGGCGACAAGATTTCAGAGTTTTAAGATCTCGGAAGGAACAAGAAAATCAATCTTAGATTTCAAGTTTCAAAAATTGAAATTTTTTTGGAAAGTTAAAAACAAGGGCGGCTCCAACAAAAACAAGGGCTTCGGGTGAGACACCTTGATATCCACTTGATATTCCCATTGGTTTCAAACACCTTTGTCCCACAACCCCCTCATAGCTGCTTCGGGTGAGACTGCATCTACTTCGCAGGTGTTGCCGAAAGGGCCAGTAGCTAGGGCTTGTTGGTGCGCTCTTGGAGTGAACCCTGGGTCTACCCCTGTGCCAACACTCACATTTATGAGAATTAAAGGTAAGTATGTGACCTTGATCACATGTTTGAATTACATTTTGGATATTAGGCTTAATATTTTCTACTAAAAGTACATTTTCTGCTTTGGCCTTGTTATTCCATAGGTTAACAATGCCTTTTCCAAGTATCTTGGATGACACATTATCTCCAAAGGTGGATTTCCCTTTTTCTTTCTTTGTTAAATTGATAAATTTTCTTTGATCTCCAATCATGTGTTTAGAACATCCACTGTCTAAATACCACTGACATCCTTTGTTTTTGGCAGATAGGGCTACTTTACACTCTATTTTCTCTACTTCCTTTTTCTTCCATACTTTTTTATTGTTGGGAATATTTATCTCTTTGACATATTTTGAAATTCTACATTCACTAGATCCATGTCCATATTTATTACAATTGAGGCATTCCAAATTGTAATATTGTAATGGAGAGAATGGATTATAGTTTCTTTTATCTGTATTGAACTTATGACTTCTTTGGAATTTTTTTGGATTGTGCCTTCTATAGGCTTTACAATGCACTGCTTTGTGTCCAAAATTATTGTAGGAATAACAATATCCAAGGAAGATATACTGATATATGTTAGAGGGATTTCTTATGGTGATTTTTTTCTTTTTGTCATCTTTTTCTTTAGTAGGGAATGCTAATTTTTGTTTATTTGGGACAATATCCAATGGAATCATCCTTGCCTTATTATATTTTCTTCTTGAGGGGTGTTTAAGAGAATATGCATAATTGATTGGTATTTTGACAGATCCTTGTGATGTAGAAGTTGAGCCTTGGGTGTATCCCAAACCAATCTTTTTATTTGGTGACCTTTGATTATTGAGAATTTCATCTAGGATCTTTGAACTATTTTCAAATTTTGACCCCTTCTTTTCTTTTTGAAGTTCACCTTTTAGCTGCTTAATTTCATCTTCTAGCTTCTCACATATTTGTTTTCTATCATTAAGTTTTTTTAAAATGACTTCTTCAATTTTATTAGCTTCCAAGAGATGGGATTTTAAATCATTGATGATCTGCTCTGATTCTTTGATAGTTATTGATGCATCTATTTCTTTTGATTGATGTGATTCTTCAAATTCTTGAAGTTGTGCCCTAAGTAGCTTGATCTTTTTTATATACTTTCTTAGTTCCTCCAGAGCACTAATCAGTTCATCTACTAGATCTACTTCACCTTCAATTTCATAGTTTTCTTCATTATCTACAATATTATTTTGAGTGTTTATTCCCTTAAATGGAATCTCTAAATCTTCATCTTCACTTATGTCTGAAGAGTCGATGTCTTCTTTGGAGTAGATGTTTTTATTTTTCTTATATATATATTTTTATTGGTTTTTCTTGTTGTGGGATTCTTCATCATCATTATCCTCCTACTTGGGATAGGGACATTTGTTAGAAAAATGTCCGATTCTGCCACAGTTGAAACATTTGAAGGGTAACTTTCCTTTATATCTTCCAAATCCTTTCTGGAGTTTCTTTATAAAGTTGTCCGCTTCTACATTTGATATGTCTGAATAATCTTCATTAGACATATGCTCTTGTTTCTTCTTTGATTTAGATTCTTTAAAGGCCATTTCTCCTTTTGATGGTTTTTCGTTCCTTGTTCTCACCTCATATGCTGTAAAAATTCCATGAAGCTGATCTACTGTGAGCGTGTCAAGTTATGGTCTATCTTCAATTGAGGAAATATTGGCATCATATCTCATAGGTAATGAGCTTAAGATCTTTTTCACAATAGGTTTATCAATAAGTTCTTCTCCTGTTGCTTTGATTGAGTTAACTACCTCCTCTACCCTATGAAACTATTCAACAATGTTCTCTTATTCTTTCATTTTCAAATTTTCAAACTAAGCTCTATAGGTTTGTAGTTTGGCTCCCTTTACTTTGATATCTCCTTCATATATAACCTACAATTTGTCCCAGATTCCCTTAGACGACTTACAATTCATTACCTTCACACATATAGAATTTGTCAATCCTCCTAGAATGACATTAACTTCTCTTGAGTTGTAATTGCACACCTTCTTTCCTGGAGTATCTGTGTGTCACAATAAATAAACAATATAATATAAATACATTAAAATAATAAATAAAAGTAAAATTAAACATTCATGTAATAAAAGGTCACGAATAAAAGTCATGACTCTTCATAAAACCATAAAGGGCATATATATAGGCATGCCCTATCTTTGTAATATCATCATCTATTATCAATTATTAATATATATAAATCTTATTATGGGTTCTGAGTAAGTTGTTCATTACAATATATTTGTGTCTCTCACATTAGTATGGATTATGAGCAAACATTTCCTTGTTGTAAGTGGATTATAAGAATTATGTTTGATTTCATTTCCTGCTCTCAAAATATATTGGGTAGTAAGTTCTTGATACACATAGATCATAACAGTCTCCAATACTTGTTACAACAAAAAACATTGTCAACCGAACAACAAAAGTGGATAGAGAAAATTTCCATGTTTGATATGGAAATTGTACATAAAAGAGGAAAAGACAATGTCGCAGCTGATGCCATATCACGGAAAGATGAAGAAACACAATTTTTTGCAATATTAATAACCATTCCAGAATGGTTGGATGAAATCCGAACGGAGTATGAAAAAAACCCAAAGACTTGCTCTATAATCAACAATTTAAATCAATATCCTAAGTTCGAATGGAAAAATAACATCTTATGGTATAAAGGGAGAATCTACTTAAATACCAACTCAAGATTTAAAACCAAGGTTCTTCAAGAATATCATGATTATTTAGTTGCAGGTCATGTAGGATTTTTCAAAACATACTATAATGCATGAAGATCATTTTTTTGGAAAGGGATGAGTGCATATATTCAAAAATATGTAGCAGAATGCGATATCTGTTAAAGGAATAAGAATGAAAATGTTTCGACCCCTGGGTTTCTCCACCCGTTACACATTCTGAACCAAAAATGGGAAGAAATTTCAATGGATTTCATTGAAGGACTACCCATATCTGACAGAAAAGATAAAATATTAGTAGTAGTAGACAAACTAACTAAGTATGCACATTTTATTGGAGTAAGGAAAACGGATTCAGTGAAATAAGCGATTGAAATATTCTGTAAAAATATTTACAAACTACATGGGTTCCCTAAGGTTATCATCAAGATAGAGATGCCAAAATTAAAGGGAATTTTTGGAGAGAATTTTACAAACATATTAGAACCTATCTCAATATGAGCTCAACTTACCACCCTCAAACAGATGGTCAAACAAAAGTTGTCAATAAATGTTTAGAAACCTATCTTCGTTGTTTTATCTCCGACAAACAAAATAAATGGTTTCAATGGTTGCACTTTGCTGAGTGGTGGTATAATTCCACTTATCACACATCAACTAAAATGACACCTTTCCAAGATCTTTATCATTACGAACCTCCATCATGGAAGGAGTTGGCCACCAACCACATAAAAGTTGCGTCAGTAAAATACCATTTAGACAAAAGTAAGAAAATCCTTAGGTACTCAAAGAAAACTTAAGAGTTGAAAGGAACCTAATTAAGCAACAAGTTGACCAAAACCGAACAAAAAGAGAGGTCGAAGTAGGAGATTGGGTATTTGTGAGACTTCAACCTGACAAACAATTATCCCTTAAATAACATGGGAAGAATAAATTGGCTCCAAAATTTTATGGACCATATCAAATAAATAAAAAAATCAGTCACGTAGCCTACCAATTGGATTTACCAGATAAAAGTCGTATCCACAATGTATTTCATGTATCATGCTTAAAGAGAGTCTTGGGACAACAAAAAAAGGCACAAACTGTACTTCCTATGTTGGATGAGGAAGGAAGAATAATTTTAGATCCTGAAGGCATTATAACCACCTGAAAAAAGAGATTACGTTCTCGAGTAATCAAGGAATATCCGCTTAAATGGAAAAATCTACCGGAAGACGATGTTGCATGGGAGTCATATCACTTTCTCCAGTTACATCCTTCCTTATCATTGATTTGAGGACAAAGCAAAATTTAAGGGAAGGGCAATGTCACAATAAAAAAATAATATAATATAAAAACATTAAAATAATAAATAAAAGTAAAATTAAACATTCATGTAATAAACAGTCATGACTAAAAGTCACGAATCTTCATAAAACCATAAAGGGCATATATATAGGTAGGCCCTATATTTGTAATATCATAATCTATTATCAATTATTATTATATATAAATATTATTATGGATTCTGAGTAATCTGTTCATTATAAAATCTTTGTGTCTCTCACACTATGGGTGGAGTAGTTGGTGCAGTGTAACCATCTACAACAGATTGCCATACATCAAAGCCAAGAGCCAACATAAATATTTTCATTCTTATTTTCCAGAGAGAATAACCACCTCCATTAAACAATGGTGCTTTGTTGGAAGACATTCACTCTTGCTGATCCATTTTAAAAATCTAAATTCTAGTTGTTAGATTGTGTTGAAGGCACCTACTTTGATACCAATTGTTGGAAATACTAAGAGGGGGGGGGTGAATCAATATTACCCTTTTTTAAACAATTATCAATTACTTTTTTATTTTATTAATCGCCACAATAGATCAACAATGAACTTGTACTGAAATCAATTATATAAATATAATTAACAATAATTACAAGGTTTTACAAAGAATAGTGAAGGACACCAATCCTTTTTAGAGCACCAACTCTAGGAGACACAAATCCCCTTCTTCAGGGAACCAACCCTAGGAAGCACCAACTCCATTTTTTTTAGGGCACCAACCATAGGCAGCACCAAATCCCTTGTCTTTAGGGAACCCACCCTAGGAAGCACCAAATCCCTTGTCTTTACTTAGTAAAGGATATGAATCCTTCCATGCTCCTCCCTTCCACCTGTTGATGGGGCCTAAATCCCCCGACTCACCAACAGGAACCAAACCCACCACTGAGGCCCAATTAGACTCTGTAGCATTTGGAGTGGAATGGTTCTCCAGATCTTATGATTTGGCCAAATTATCGATGAGATTTTGTGTTTTTGGGTGAAGGCTTTTCCTTCACTTAGGATAGTTCTTCTCTGTATTATCTCTTAGATGGGGCTGGTACAAGATATGCAAGCCAGTATAAACCAACTTGACAAAGACAAGACAAAAGTTTTAACTATTGGGAAGGGGTCGAGCTTGGGATAGCCTGCTGCTCAAACATGCAAACAACGATCTTATGCCAGAGGGCCTAGTACTAATACTATAACTGAACGAGAATCCGACTACTGTCTGAGAAAACTACTTAACAGAAAAAAAATGTATATGTAATCAAGATCATGGCAAGAAAAATAATTCATCTACCAAGAAATTCATCACATAACTGAGGTAAACTACTTAGCATAAAGAAAAAGAAACACATATGTAATCAAGATCACGGTAAGAAAAATAATTCACCTACCAGGACATTCATCACATAGAAGAACAACGATTTAATTTCATCATTTAAAGAAAAGAACATCAAAACATTGCACCAGATAACTTGACAATAGAATTAATTTCTCTTACTCATTTACTGGAACACTCATGGAATAGGAAAGGAAGTAGTTCTTCTCCAAATCCAATCACATACATCTGATGAAAAAAAAACAACTCATCTTTGGTCCATAAGGGCTTCTTAATTCATAGCAGTCTCAAAATAATTATCAACAACCAAAAGAAAAAGCGTTCTTACAAAAACCATCAACCTCTAGCCATTGGTCAATGTCCCTATTTATAATATAAAGTCTTAACAATAATTAATGTTAAAATATAATTTGAGCTAATAAAAAATCGCCATGTGGCATTATCATCTAACAGTCTTTCAACAGTCCACCCGAGTTGTTTCTTGAAAAGGGTGGGCTCTTTCATAATCAGACCATCTGATAAAGAGTTCTTCACAAGTGTTGGCCCATGGAAATCTGTGCTGTTCCATTGGAGCCACATATATTCCCTTGATGTCTGCTGCGTGCGCCCGATACTTTGCGAGCATGAAGTTCAATTTATGAAGCATGGTTCTGGCTTTGATTGGATGTCCTACGAACTGCTGTACTTGCCCTGGCTTTGCATCAGTGACCCTTGCACATTCTTCAGCCCATAACACATCTTTTTTGGCACACAACTTGATTATTTCGTTTAGGTTGATAAACATATTGGGGGTACCATTCTCGGGGAGTTCGATGTCTTTCATTATTTTATTGATTTTATCACAGTGCTTCTGACATCTGGCCCATTGTTCTTGGATTTCTTCGTGTGGGATTCGAGACATTTTGACCTAGTATTTGGCTGATCACTTCATGCGATTGAGGCTGCTTTTACTTACTAGCCGAATGCCGTGGTATTCCTTTTATCGACCTTTCTGGACTACCTCAATGAACTCGAGCCTCTCCACCACTTGTTGCGCCTTCTCATACCATCGTTCCATTTCCTTACATCTCACAAGTGCCATGAGATTGTCTTCCTAGAATTCGACTATATTTGAGATTAACATGTGTCTTTCCTTGTTGAACTCATCGTAAACTTTACCGAACTCATCTTTTAAATACACAACTATCTGTGTAGCGCCCTTATAGTAATAAAAAATATTGCGCAAGTGTTTGATCTCCTTTTGGGCGGTGGCAAGTTCCTTTTCATCTCTTCTAGCTCTATCCTAGGCGGCCTCTTAGAGGGATTTTCCCACACCAATCAACTCAGATGTATGGGCGTCTACTGTATCGATTAAATTCTATTCAGTGATGACTAAGATGGACTGATCCAGGGTGTTTCTTCTCTTATTTGCAGTCCTTTGTACGATAGCCTTTCTCTTTTGATCATAGGAGATCCCATAGATGTCTGCGACCTCATCTACTTGGTCTGGTATCTACTGATCACCCCATGTGAGATTGTTTCCCAAGATTCCCGTAGTGTATATTTGTTCAAGAGTGGGCTCTCGAACTTCTTCATTCTGCCTTGTAGATCCAACTTCTACTTGTTGCTGACCGGGGATCTAGGTATTGGGTAGGATAGAGGTGTCAGGCATAGACTTGTCACTTACTTGCTCATTGATCGTGGAACTTCCGATTTCCTTCTATGGTGGATTTTCACTTGGGACTACATATATTTCCAGTTCATCGAAATTTCTTGTATTGAGATTACCTTCAACTTCATCTTCCTTATGTGGGAATCCCTGGTCCTGAACCCCGAGACCAACAGAAGAGACCTTTTCGAGTCTTGAGGAAGGGGTCTTTCCGGGACCTTATTCTTCTTGGATGCACACTGGGGTACCACGAGAGGGCTCCGTTCTCTCGTCATCACTGTATATGTGTATAAGCGTGCTCAAGGGGTTGGGTGCTTATGTTTCTATCGACACCAGACCCATCTCTGTTTGAGTCGTTCCTTCTCCCGAGGGATCAATTGGCGATACCATAGATTTGGGATTGCCCAACCCATTGGTGCCATCGACGACTGTGAGACTAGGATCGCTTGGTTCTGTCAGGATGATTCAGATGGTAGTTGAAATCTTGGGACTCATGGCAAGATGTGGGTTATCCTACATCTGTTTCATTAGTAGCTGAGCTTGCTGGTATAAAAGTGCGCCATTCTCTTGAGCAGTTTGATATTCAGGGAAATATTTGATTCGTACCGGGGATCCCTGATGAGCTTCTGCGATCTCAATGTCTTCTTGGGGATCATTCATTTCTTCCTCCAATTCATATGCTACTGCTGCTTCAGGGCGTAGGCCAACTCCTTGAACTGCTTTCTCCAAAAACATGGCCTTCTCTTCATAGCTCATAGCTCTAAACCTGGTTCCTCTAGGATCAACCTTCCTGGATGCCACCATATCCCAGTATTGAGTGTTCTCAGTGAAAATTTCATCCTTAAACCGATCGTGGGCATAAGGAAAATAGGATGATACCTGTGACGCGTGTTGTAGGACCAATCCCTTGCGATCGTGTTTGCGAAATTGGCCAGTTTGGAACCAAAATTCCAATTGACCTAGCCCAAGTTGTTTAGCATGTGCGGTGTCTTTGACCATGCAGAAGACGATATGAAACCCATACAGTATGAAATCCCGCTTCTTGTCTTTTACTAAAGTTGCATTGTATCCTTGTATGATGGTTTTATAGCAGATTTCTCCTAACACTAGCCAGTCGGGAACATAAACGGGCAATAAATGTGGTGCCCCTGTGGCGTCGAAAATCTTGATGTAGGTCTCTCGTTCATCCAAATACCAGTGACAAATTTTAACTATGACCTTCTTTGCTTCACCTGATAATTTAGGGCATTCTTTCTTAAAGAGAAAGAAGTAAGTGGGTGCAATAAACTGATCATAGATAACATCATAGGATTTCTTGTACCTGTTTTCCCACAATATGTTGTAGTATACATGGACTGCGAGCTCCGAAGGGTGCCAATTAAAGTTCATCCTGGCAAAAGCATTCCTGGCATAGATGACATCCAGTAGATACAAATCCATGTAGAAGGTGGGGGTATCTACCTCCTTTGGCGCCTGGGCCTGTTTTATGCAAGTGCTCAACTGTTTAGAGATGATAGCACCCCAATTGAAACCAGTGCCTGAAATGGTGACTGTAAAAGCCAGAGGCATCCAAGCTTCTGAAAACTGGGAGAAGTCTTTATCCCCATGCAATCTGCAGAGAAGGGCCAAGAGATAGGCATATGGTTCCCTGAGATTGACCATCGGGTACCAGCTAGAAGTTCAGTTCATGAATTTCTTGTCTTCCCTCCACCAGGATGCCATGATTTTGCTAGTGTCATGAGAGGCATAGAAACTTAACTTGAAATCACTTCTCAACTTTTCTCCAGACTCATTGAGTTTGTAGTATTTCTGAACTTCTAATGGCAGGAAAACCCCGACGCATTCGCCATTATCATCATTAATCAAACATTTATGTGCATTAGTGTGATCAATGAGCCACTTTAAGAGCTTGACACAAGGGAAAAATAGAGACTGGCTTGCCACCATGTGCAGATAATCCCTTTAAATATTTGGGAGGACCTCATCATCGAGCTTCCTTATATTAGGGTCGCTGTGCGGAGTATATTCAAGGGGTTCTTCTTTATTAATCTTCTTGAAGACTTCTTCCCAATGAGGAAAAGTTGTCTTTGCTCCAATGCTTGCCTCTGTATCCCCGAAAGTTGGGGGTTGGACAAAGGGATACTTGGTGATTGCCTTGATGATGGACACTAGCTTAGGAGCAAATTCTAATTGTCTTGTAACTGCTGGGGAGGAGCCTTCTCCTATTTCTGATTCTTGCAGCTTTGGTGCCCGTGGTGATTTCCTGGTGGATGGCTTCTTTGGAGGCATTGTAATTGCAATCAAATCCAACCTTAGGACATTTATACAGAGTAGCATCGGGTGGGAACATATACAAATGAAGTGTAAAACCACAAGAGAACCCATACTTGTAATGCTTGCTAAGATAACTTTTTAATACTCACTGGACTTCAGATGCTTCCTCTGGACTGGTGGCTTCATTCTCCTATTTGTTCTGAATTCCTTGTTGCACAGAGTGGGATCACATAAAATGACTCGAAATAATATAGCTGGGAGATACTACCAGTCATATCAATTAGTTAATACAGGTGATAAATGCAGATTTCAAAATAAACCTCTATCGGATTTCTGCCGCTGAAACTTAACTGGTTGACGACGGAGGCACGGATGGAGATGCATTTTATCGGTGAGTTTAACGGTTCCCTTTTGATTCACGCACGAGATAGTAACTAATGCGCGATCTACGAATTAACTAAAGCTTTGAATGTGGAGTACTTGACATAGCTAGGGGTTAAACATCACGTCACGTCTTACCTTCATAAGATCGGGGATCGACTACTATTTAGATGGTTTATCAATACTGCTATCTTCTTGATAAAACTCTTGATACCAATGACAATTGGATTGGTGATTAAGGGAACATTCCAGGCATCGGCGGTGGAACTCCTCTTTTGTGCGGAGCTCATGATTACACTTCTCTACCGAAGCTGAAAGGATCGGCCTTTGACGAAATATTTTAGGAGGTTGTTCATAAGAAAGAAACACTACTATCGTCCGGTGTCGATGAAGGTCGGTACTCGACTACTTTGAGTTCTCAAAATGATTTTCGCCACCTTAAGCTTTCTCCGATGCCGAACTTCTCTAGGGAGTTAGGAAAATTCCGGGTCGTTGATTCCTTGAGTAGTCGTTGTGTCTCTTAAGATGGTTCAAAACATATAAGATAAGTGGATTATCAGTCTTAGACCAAGGCGAGAACAATAAAAGGTGGAAAACAAGGTGGTACCCAAAAGGAAATGGTCACATAACTTTTAGGGTGTGTTGAGCACTCAATAAATGGTGGTTCAATGGGAAAACCCAGAATCTCTGTTCCATGCAACATATATCTCCGATGCTCCTTTTAACCATAATAACTTGAAGTTATACATGTATATTATTATTATTATTATATTATATTATATTATTATTGGAAGTATTGTTTTAGGGATTGGCCGTTTACTGGGAGAGTATCGGGTTCCCCCCTCAGATTTTGCAACCGGTAAGTACCTACCCCAATATTCTCAGCCACCTGGAAAGGTCCAAGCCATAGGTTTTGAAACTTGGAATGTTTCCCTTTGGGTTCATTTTCCCTGTCCCACTTCAAGACTAAATCTCCTACTTCAAAGTTCTTTTCCTTAGCTTTATGCTTATCGAACCATATTTTCACTATCTGTTGATGAGCCAAAATTTTTGACTTAGCATTTTCTCTCTCTTCTTCCAGCATAAGTAGAGTGTTGATCCTTTGTTGCATGGACGAGGATGGTTCTTCGTTAGAATCTTGGGCCAATTGGAGAGATGGAAAATAAAGCCCGTTTGGGAGGATGGCTTCGTATCTGTAGACTAGAAAGTATGGGGAATTCTCTATAGCTTCTTTGGGTGTAACCCTATCAGCCCATAGGGAATTATGGATTTGGTTTTTCCAATTTCTATGGTTATCTGCAACCATCTTATTTAGTATCCTTACCAGATTCTTATTGGTTGATTCCTCCACATCGTTTTCTTATGGGTAATAATTTGTAGAGTACTTGATTATGATTCCTTTGTCCAGAGAAAACTATGCCAATAGGGTAGAAGAGAAGTAGGCTGCATTATCAAAGACCAGAACAAAAGGAATGCCAAACCTTGTAATCAATTGTTGTTCTATAAATTGGATGACTATTTTCTCATTTACATGGGTCATAGGAATGGCTTCTACCCACTTTGTGAAATAGTCGGTGGCAATAAGAATATGCTTGTGAAATTTCGAAGAGTTGGGCATAATTTATCCTATGATATCCAACCCCCATTGCTCAAAAGGTCTAGAGACAGTTACATGATGAAGTGGGATTGTTTCCCTTCTCTCCTTGCCAACACTTATTTGACAAGTCTTACAATTCCTAGTGTAAGCATGAGCGTCTTTGAATAAAGTGGTCCAATAATAGCTGACTCTCAAAACCTTATGAGCGATGGTGTTTCCTGTAAAATGCCCCCCCGGCGGGGCCATCATGGAGTTATTTCAACACTTTATCGGTGTCTTCGTGTTTGAGACACCTCAGTAATACCCCATCATAGTTGATCCGGAAGAGTACCAAATTTATGAGGCGATATTGTGCGGATTTTAATCGAAGGGCTCTCCTTTCTCCGGGGTTTAGGTTTTTGGGACAAGTTCCGTGATGTAATAGATGAGCCAAATCCTTGTACCAGGAGTCTGGTCCCGGGGAAATGTATGCTGCTTCACCACACCATAGTGCTATTTCATTATCCCACCCCTGATCTTGGTTTGCTTGATCTTGAGCTTCGACTGCGAGCTTGCACAAACCTTGTCCTTTTACTAACTTGGTGGGTTTTATATCTAGATCAAATTCCTGGACTACTGTCATCCATTTCCCTCTTCTTTCTCCCATTTCTTGTTGGGTAAACAAGGATCAGACTGCGGGGTGTGGCACAATCACCTTGGTGTGATTCTTGAGGATGTACGACCTAAAATGTTTTACTTCTTTATAGACTGCATAGGCCTGCTTGTCTACGACGGGGTAATTGAGATCAAATCCTTGAAGGTTGGTGCTCATAAATGACACCGGGGCTTCGTTGTTGTCGTCATCCTTTTGAGTCAAAACCATAGCTAGCGATTGGTCAAAGGCGAAAGTATAAAGGTTAAAGATTCTATTGAAATCGGGACTTCGCAATACCAGGGCCTGAGATATGACAAATTTGATATTGTTGAAAGCATATTTTTGTTCATCATCCCACTTAAACTCGAAATCTTTGCGAATCATTTTTTGTAAGGGTTTGATGATTTCGGTGAAGTTGAGGGTGAATTTCCTCACGAAATTAATTTGCCCAAAAAAATACTGCATAGCTTTCTTGTTATGGGGTAGCGGGAGTTGAGCTATGGATTTAATCCTTTTGGGGTCTATGAGAATTCCCACTTGAGATAAAATATGACCTAACAACTTACCGTCTTCAACACCGAAGATAGTTTTCTTAGGATTGAGCGATATACCGTATTTTCGACATCTTTCAAAAATTTGAGTTAAGTGTTGGATGTGTTCTTCTCTATTCTTCGAATACACCGTTACATCATCTAAATATACTACCACACACTTACTTATAAGTCCCCAAAATGCCACGTCCATTTCCATTTGAAAGGTCTCTCCCGCGTTAATCAAGCTGAAAGGCATGCGTTTATAAGCAAAGGTTCCCCATTTGGTCCAGAAGGTAGTTTTTAATCGATCTTCCTTTGAAACGAACACTTGGTTGTATCCTGAGAAACTTTCTATAAGGGAGAAATTTTTTGAGCCTGACACGGTCTGTAGGAGTTGCTCCATCGACGGGAAGGGATAATTGTCCTTTTCTGAAGCTCTGTTGAGATTCCGGAAGTCTACACATAATCGGATTTCTCCTGAATTTTTCCTTACTTGAACAAGGTTCACTACCCAGGCGGAATGTCTAACTTGGAAAATTATCTTCGCATCTAAAATATTCCTTAAATATTGATACATGAGGGGTTCCAAGGATGGGTGGTACTTCCGAAACTTCTATTGAAAAGGTTTGATTTTGGGTTTCAACGGGATGGTGTGTTGAATGATGCATGTATCATATGTTTTCAAATATTTATAGGACCAAGCAAACAAATCCTAATAATGTATGAATAATTTGAGGTAGGCTTTCCTCTCCTCTTTAGATATCGTTTTGCTAAGATTTACATACTTTGGGTTGTCTAGGGTTCCAAGATTTACAGTTTCATGGAGGGGACAAGAGCTACCGGTCTTTGCGTTTTTAGGTCCTTTGAATTGTTCCTTTAGATCAAACAAATTTTCTAGATTCGCTATCCCTTTTGGAATTGTGTGAGTCTTTGGTTTATCCACGTGTTGAACTTCCCGAGGATTGGTTTCCGTTAGTTGTTATTGGAACTCTTCATCGTCTATAGCAAGGTCTCTAAATTTGTCTTGATTAGTCAAGAAGCTTATGATCTATTCATCCCCCTCAAATACTTTCTAATTAGAAATATTATTAGGTACCGATGGCTTGTGGAGCAGTTCTACAGTGAATCGGGAGGCTTCACAATCTTCTAAAGGTGAGAGTATTGAAGCAGTGATGGCTAAGGATTAAACAAGGATATTCTTTGCTCTGGGGATCGCGGTGATATTGAAAGCTTCAAAGCGTTCTATTGGCCTCTGCACCTCCTGCTGGTAGTTCTTAAGATGAGGGGAGTTGCAGTGTATAGTGTTTCTCACTTGTCTAATGATGATTTCCGAGTCTCCGAACACCTTTAATTCCTTGACATTAAGATCTATGGCTTTGTTTAACCCTTGTACCAGGTCTTCATACTTGACAGTGTTGTTGGTGCACTCAAATTCTATTCTGCAAGACAAGAAATGGAATTTACCCTTTTGATCGATGAGGATGCACCCTTCTCTCGAACCCTCTTGTGACTTGGATCCATAAAAATAAAGGGTCCAAATTTGTGAGAGACGATTTCTATCCAAATCAGTGTTCTGCTCTTCGATCTTTTCTCCTGGAAGACCTAACACTATGTTTTGACAAAAGAGAGAATCTTCCATTGGCATCGAGAATTCTTCTTGAAAGGTCATTTCAGATTTTTGAGTAAGTGAAACATCGGACATGAGAGGATAAAAATTGCCAAAGTGAGAATCACAAGAATAGTTCCCTAGTATGGGAAAATCGGTAGAGGCTGGTTCGTTTAGGGTTTCCAGGTCAGTGATCATATGTTTCAGGTATCTTTCCCTATCGATTCTAATCATGTTCTTGTATCCCTTCAACGATAGCCAAAGGTGTGCCTAGTCTGTTCTAAAGTATCCATATAGTTTTTTGGACCAATCTCAGCTCAATGATAGCCCATATGCCTCAGGGATATCCACCACAATGATGTCAATCACCTGTAAGAAATTATGATGAGTGGTTATCCTGATCATCACATATTTGATTTCCCCCATGACTTTGACCTGGGTTCTATCTAGTTGTATGAAATGCTTATCACTTTTTAGAGGGAGAACACCTAGTTTGTTACAAACGGCCAAGGGCATGACATTAGAAGACACCTTGGAGTCTACCAGATAATTGTGGAGATTCCTGTTGAAGACTTCAAACATTAAAAGGAAAGGTGGTACAAAAGGCCTCTCCTTCCTACCTTCTGAGTAGGTGTTTATCGTTGGTTTTCTTTCCAAATTTGTAGGGGTAAGATTCTTCTCCTGACCATCACCGATGGTCGGGTTTTTTACCGAACTTAGAGATTGCAATAGAAGGTCTTTCTGCTGAGGGATTCTACATATGTCCATAACCGATACATTAGCTTTCAGCTTCTTCAAATCTTCTACTACATTATAATCTAAATTAGGAGAATCATGAGTATGGATACTTATAGGTTTGTTACTGGGAGAGAAAGGTATTTTCGGGCGATCGGGAGTTAATTTAGTTTGTGAGGCATGGGTGGCATCGATATCTTTTGGGCCGGGTTGAACCTTACTACGTGTTTGTATTTCCGATATCTCTATGAGTTGTCCCTAAGATTTAAACAAATCATCCGAAGATGTGATCACGTCGGGATCCCATATCAACATGGTCGTGTCTTGTGGTGGGTTAGCCTCTTTCTGATCGACAATATTAAAGGCCAAACTGCTGGATGGTTCGGCCAGAGAGACTTCATCTAGAAAACGATTGGACATTAAATTCATGGAATGGACCCATTGAGGGAATTCCCTTTCTGAGTGGTTCTCTTGGTGGTAAGTATAGAAAGAATCAGATGCGACATTCCCTAGATCAATGTTTAGGTTGGCTGGGGGAGGTTCAATTACTTTGAAAGGATGGTTTCTTTTAAAGAAAGGCTTATAGGGTCTTTGGCTTTGGTTTCCCTCGCCCACATTTCTTTTCATATCTATAATCTCATTTGATAGTTTCTTGACCATGCATTGCAGGTCTTCTATATCTCCATTACCTTTATCGGGAGTTGGTTCAACCGGCTTCCCCGACGGTCTAGTCAAGAGGAGTCCTCTCCTAGGAGGGGGATGTCTTTCTTTTCTCGCTAGAGAGGCCTGGCCTTCTTTACATCCTTTCATATGGAACTCTATCGTCTTGGCCTCTTCGAAATTCTTCGCGAGGGTTTTCTTAGCGACTCTCTTAACAAACATTGAAAAAGAGGCCGGAAGCACGTTGGCGTAGACCTCGATTTGCAACTCTTGAGTAGGTTTCACTGTGGGCTGGAATTTTTTTAGGATAGTCGTGAATCGTTGATTGAAATCTTTGACCCTTTCTTTTGGGGTCATGGTGGCTGTGAATAATTCAGCCATAAGGGCTCTCGTGGTAGTCTCTTCAGCGTATTTGTGTAGGAAATCCTTTTGGAACTTAGTCCAGCTGGTTATGGATCCTACTGGAAAATTAAAATACCATGTGGATGCCGAGTTCTCAAATGTGTAGGGGAAAACTTTGCATACTACATCTTCATGTTAAACGTTCATAAGCCTGATCACGAGTATGAATTTCTTGATATGATCTTTGGGCAATCCTGAGGTTTCAGGATCATACTTGGGGAGAAAATTTTCTGGGTGCCGAGGGATATTGTGTACTCGTCCTGGGACGACCACGATGTCCCCGGTCAACCAAGGTTGGTTGTCTTGAAGTGTAACTTCTCTCTCCTCCTCACGACCGTTGTTCCCTTCCATATCTTTAGAGTCGGAGTCAGGCTTTTCCTCTTCTGAAAGTTCATTAGGTTCGAAGATGTTGCTGACTGGCGTCTCGGGTATGAGGTCAAGAGGTTCTTGGATTTTGGTGATCGCGAAATCTATTAAGTCTTCGACGAAATGTATGAAAACTTCGTCAGGAGTGCTGACTACTAGTCTTCTTTGTTGTTTTCTTTGAGGGTGGATGGGGGTGAAGGGAAACACGCCGATTTGCTGGGCGTAGGCTTTGGTAATCCTTCTAAATTGATTCACTTTCTCGTGCGGGAGGGCTTAATCTCTTTTATCATGAAGATAACCTTCCTCGGAGTGGGGGTTGTTATCTACTTTGGGAGTACTCGGTAAAGGTGGGATGTCCGTTGGATGACTAGCCATGCATATGGGCCATTACGAATCTATAGGCTGTTCGAAATGTCAGGAAACTTGCATATCCAACCATTCATTCTCAGGCCCTCCTTCTAGCACTAATTCTATTGATGGGGCCTAAATCCCTTGACTCAACAGCAGGAACCAAACCTGCCACCGAGGCCCAATTAGACTCTGTAGCGTTTGGAGTGGAATGGTTCTCCAAATCTTATGATCTGGCCAAATTATCGATGAAATTTTGTGTTTTTGGGTGAAGGCCCTTCCTTCACTTAGGATATTTCTTCTCTGTATTCTCTCTTAGATGGGGCTGGTATGAGATATGCAAGCCAATATAAACCAACTTGACAAAGACATGACACAAGTTTTAACTATTGGGAAGGGGTCGAGCTTGGGATAACCCATTGCTCAAACATGCAGAAATAAATCTTATGCCAGAGGGCCTAGTACTAATACTCTAACCGAACAAGAATTCGACTACTCTTTGAGAAAACTACTTAACATAAAGAAAACGTATATGTAATCAAGATCATGGCAAGAAAAATAATTCATCTACCAAGAAATTCTTCACATAGCCGAGGTAAACTACTTAGCATAAAGAAAAAGAAACACATATGTAATCAAGATCACAGTAAGAAAAATAATTCACCTACCAGGACATTCATCACATAGAAGCACAACAATTTACTTTCATCATTTAAAGAAAAGAACATCAAAACATTGCACTAGATAACTTGACAATAGAACTAATTTCTCTTACTCATTTACTACAACACTCATGGAACAGGAAAGGAAGTAATTCTTCTCCAACTCCAATCAAATACATTTGATGAAAAAAAAATAACTCATCTTTGGTCCAGAAGGGCTTCTTAATTCATAGCAGTCTCAAAATAATTATCAACAACCAAAATAAAAAGCGTTCTTACAACAACCATCGACCTCTGGCCATTGGTCAATGTCCCTATTTATAATATAAAGTCTTAACAATAATTAATGGTAAAATATAATTTGAGCTAATAAAAAATCACCACATGGCGTTATCATCTAACAGTCTTTCAACATTGCACCCGAGTTGTTTCTTGAAAAGGGTGGGCTCTTTCATAATCAGACCATCTAATAAAGATTTATTCACAGGTGTTGGCCCATGGAAATCTGTGCTATTCCATTGGAGCCTCATATATTCCCCTGATGTCTGTTGCATGTGCCCGATACTTTGCGAGGCCGAAGTTCAATTTCTAAAGCATGGTTTTGGCTTTGATTGGAAGTCCTACAAACTGCTGTACTTGCCCTAGCTTTGCATCAGTGACCCTTGTGCATTCTTCAGCCCATAACGCATCTTGTTTAGCGCACAACTTGATTATTTCATTTAGGTTGATAAACATATCGGGGGTACCATACTCGAGGATTCCGATGTCTTTCATTATTTTATTGATTTTATCCCAGTTCTTCTGACATCTAGCCTATTGTTCTTGGATTTGTTTGTGTGGGATTCAAGACATTTTGGCCCAGTATTCGGCTGATCGCTTCATGCGATTAAGACTTATTTTACTTACTAGCTGAATGTCGTGGTCTTCCTTTTCTCGACCTTTCTAGACTGCCTCAATAAACTTGAGCCTCTCCACCGTCTGCTGCACCTTCTCATACCATCGCTCCATTTCCTTACATGTCGCGAGTGCCATGAGAGTGTCTTCCTGGAATTCGACTATATTCAAGATTAACAGGTGTCTTTCCTTGTTGAACTCATCGTAAACTTTACCGAGCTCATATTTTAAATACACAGTTGTCTGTGTAGTGCCCTTATAGTAATCGACAAGATTGCGCAAGTGTTCGAGCTCCTTTTGGGCAGCAACAAGTTCCTTTTCGTCTCTCCTGGCTCTGTCCTGGGTGGCCTCTGAGAGGGATTTTCCCACACCAATCATCTCTGATGTATGGGTGTCTGCTATATCAATTAACTTCTCCTCAATGATGACTAAGATGAACTGATCCAGGGTGATTCTTCTCTTCTTTGCAGTCCTCTGTATGATACCCTTTCTCTTTTGATCATAGGAGATTGCATAGATGTCTGCGACCTCATCTACCGAGTCTAGTATCTTCTGATCACCCCATGTGAGATTGTTTCCCAAGATTCTCGCAGTGTATATTTGTTCGAGAGTGGGCTCTCAAACTTATTCTTTCTTCCTTGTAGATCCAAATTCTACTTGTTGCTCACCGGGGATTTGGATATTGGGTAGAATAGAGGTGTCAGGCATAGACTTGTTACTTACTTCTCATCGATCATAGAACTGCTGATTTCCTTCTGCGGAGGCTCGTCACTCGGGTCTACATCTATTTCTGGTTCATCAAAATTTCCTGTACTGAGATTACCTTCAGCTTCAGCTTCCTTATGTGGGACTCCCTGGTCCTGAACCTCGGACCCAACAGAAGAGACCTTTTTGGGGCTTGGGGAAGGGGTATTTTCGGGACCTTCTTCTTCTTGGATGCACACCGGGGTACCATGAGAGGGATTCATGCTCTCGTTGTCACTGTATATGTGTATAGGTGTGCTCAAGGGGTTGGGCACTTGTGTTTCTATCGACACTCGACCCGTCTCTGGTTGAGTCATTCCATCTCCTGCAGGATCAATTGGCAATATCATAGATTCGGGATTGCCCTACCCATTGGTGCCATCGACAACTGTGAGACCAGGATCGCTTGGTTCTGTCGAGATGCTTCAGACGGTAGTTGAAACCCCATGACTCATGGAAATATACGGGTTATCTTTCATCCATTTCATTTGTAGCTGAGCTTGCTGGTATAAAAGTGCGCCACTCTCTTGAGCCATTTGATCTTCAGGGAAATCTTTGATTTGTACCGGGGATCCCTGATGAGCTTCTGCAGTCTCAATGTCTTCTTAGGGATCATTCACTTCTTCCTCCAATTCATATGCTACTACTTCTTCAGGGCATCGACCAACTCCTTGAACTGCTTGCTCCAAAAACGTGGCCTGCTCTTCATAGCTCATAGCTCTAAACCTGGTTCCTCTAGGATCCACCTTCCTGGTTGCCACCATATCCCAGTCTTGAGCGTTCTCAGTGAAAATTTCATCCTCAAATCGATCGTGGGCATAAGGCCAATAGGATGATACCTGCGATGCATTTTGTAGGACCAATCCCTTGGGATCGTGTTTGCGAAATCGACAAGTTTGGAACCGAAATTACAATTGATCTACCCCAAGTTGTTTAGCATGCGTAGTGTCTTTGACCATGCAGAAGCCGATATGAAACCCATACGGTATGAAATCCCGCTTCTTGTCTTTTACTAAAGTTTCATTGTATCCTTGTATGATGGTTTGATAGTAGATTTCTCCTAACACTAGCCGTTCGGGAACATAAACGAGAAATAAATGTGGTGCCCCTATGGTGCCGAAAATCCTGATGTAGGTTTCTCGTTCATCCAAATACCAGTGACCAATTTTAACTATGACCTTCTTTGCTTCACCTGATAATCTAGGGCATTCTTTCTTAAAGAGAAAGAAGTAAATGGGCACAATAAACTGATCACATATAACAACATAGGATTTCTTGTACCTGTTTTCCCACAAGATGTTGTAGTATACAAGGAATGCGAGCTCCGAAGGGTGCCAATTCAAGTTCATCCCGACAAAAGTGTTCTTGGCGCAGATGACGTCTAGTAGATACGAATCCATGTAGAAGGTGGGGGTATCTCCCTCCTTTAGCGCCTGGGCCTATTTTATGCAGGTGCTCAACTGTTTAGAGATGATATCACCCCAATTGAAACTGGTGCCTGAAATGGCGACTGTAAAATCCATAGGCATCCAAGCTTCCGAAAGCCAGGAGCAGTCTTTCTCCCCAAGAAATCTGCAGAGAAGGTCCATGAGATAGGTGTATGGTTCCCTGAGATTGACCGTCGGGTACCAGCCAAAAGTTTGGTTCATGAATTTCTTGTCTTCCCTCCACTAGGATGCCATGATTTTTCTAGTGTTGTGAGAGGCATAGAAACTCAACACGAAATCAATGCTCAAATTTTCTCCAGACTCATTGAGTTTGCAGTATTTTTGAACTTCTGATGGTAGGAAAACCCGGACGCATTTTCCATTGTCATCATTAATCAAACATGTCTGTGCATCAGTGTGATCAATGAGCCACTTTAAGAGCTCAACACAAGGGAAAATCAGAGACCAGCTTGCCACCATGTGTAGATAAGCCCTACGAATATTTGGGAGGACCTCACCATTGAGATTCCTTGTATCAGGGTTGTTGTGTGGAGTATATTCGAGGGGTTGTTATTTCTTAATATTCTTGAAGACTTCTTCCCAACGAGGAAAAGTTGTCTTTGCTCCAATGCTTGCCTCTGTATCCCCAAAAGATGGGGGCTGGACAAAGGGCTCCTTGGTGATCACCTTGATGACAAACACTGGCTTAGGAGTGAATTCTAATTGTCTTGCAACCACTAGGGAGGAGCCTTCTCTTATTTCCAATTCTTGCAGCTTTGGTGCCCGTGGTGATTTCCTGGTGGATGGCTTCTTTGGAGGCATTGTCCCTGCAATCAAATCCACCCTTAGGACATGTATACAGAGCACAATCAGGTGGGAACATATACAAATGAAGCGTAAAACCACAAGAAAACCCATACCTATAGTTCTTGCTAAGATAATTGTTTAATACTCACTGGACTTCAGATGCTTTCTCTGGACTGGTGGCTTCGTTCTACTATTTGTTCTGAATTCCTTGCCATGCAGAGTGGGATCACATAAAATGAATCGAAAGAATATAACTGGGAGATACTACCAGTCATATCAATTAGTTAATACGGGTGATAAATGCAGATTTCAAAATAAACAACTACCGAATTTCTGCCGCTGAAACTTAACTGATTGATGGCAGAGACACGGATGGAGATGCATTGTATCATTGAGTTTAATGGTTCCCTTTTGATTCGTACACGATCTAGTAACTAATGCGCGATCTACGAATTAACTAAATCTTTGAATGTAGATTACTTGACACAGCTAGGGGTTAAACGTCACGTCACGTCTTACCTTCATAAGATCGAGGATCGACTACTATTTAGATGGTTTATCAATACTACTATATTATTGATAAAACTCCCGATACCAATGACAATTGGATTGGTGATTAAGGGAACGTTTCGGGCGTCGGTGTTCGATGGTGGAACTCCTCTTTTGTGCGACACTCATGATTACACTTCTTTGTCGAAGCCGAAAGGATCGACCTTCGAAGAAATTGTTTTGGAGGTTGTTCGTAAGAAAGAAACTCTACTATCATCCAACACTGACGAAGGTTGATACTTGACTAGTTTGACTTCTCAAAATTATTTTTTCCACCTTAAGCTTTCGCTGATGCTGAACTTCTCTAGGGAGTCGGGAAACTTCAAGGTCGTTGATTCCTTGAGTAGTCGTTGTGTCTCTTAAGATGGTTTGAAACATATAAGATAAGCGGATTATCAGTTGTATACCAAGGCGAGAACAATCAAAGGTGGAAAACAAGGTGGTACCCAAAAGGAAATGGTCACAAAACTTTTAGGGTGTGTTGAGCACTCAACACCACCCTCACTCCATAAGTATCATCAGTTCTTCTTCTTGGACTATGCTTCTATTTAGATATTCTTATCTGGACTACATAGACATTTTCTTCTCCACCATTATTTCTTTCCTATATATTCTTCCAACTGGTGTGAGCATTGAAGCATTGTGTCACTTTGTTTGGACCATTGCACCTCTTCATTTAAATTGACAGTAATAACTTTTGTCTTTTAATTTAGAATTAATATCTCCCTCTATTATTATTTCACAGATTAACGTTAATGATTTTCAACTTAGTAAGAGGGAATTACATAAATCGATCATAGGTAAGGATCAATTTCTTTTAATTCGATGCCATGCCTTTTTATTTCATTCTTAAGATTTGTTGCATCTGTTGGAATATTGGTTATTGTCATTGATGTCAACCCTAGTCATGGGTTTTGGACCGCAAGATTGATGAAGGTATTTGGACATGAAGGAAAATGCACATGCATATACAACACCCATGGATG